>VDFB02289857.1:0-84758 GCA_007258455.2 Sequoia sempervirens | reverse complement strand
AATGGAACATTAATTATTATTCCCCACCACAATGTGAAATATCCACTTATTCACACAACCAAGAATAGTGAAAAGTGAATCATACCATGTTGCATACTACTATTTGGATCTTGTTGTTTAGATCTTGATGCACATGATCACTATTTCCAATGAACATATTCACTAACTGATGATCTTCCAACAAAGTACAACAGTTAGAGAATCACCACAGTCAAAGGACCTCTGTAGTCATTTTCTCTCCAATACAATCATTTTTCCAGCATCCACACATCACACTAAAAAGCTGAAAAAAATTGAAAAAAAAAACACTACATATTGTACACTTGTCACCATATCATGCATGCGGCCCCATCATTGATGATTGATGAGAGGTCGTTGATTGACCTCCAACCTATGACACCTTAATCCTCCATTGAGCTTTCCAGTTAATAATTTTTTATTTGAGGCTCAATTTAATAATCCCCCCCTTAATATGGATGTCACATACAAGCGATAATGCATCCATTTATAACTGATATTTTTTTTGACACTTTTTGATAAACATACTTTTGATGTATAAGAATTAATGCCTTGTGAAAATACACCTAGTTCTTAGAAAATGAAACAACTTAAATTTAATCTTAAAAATATCATTCAAGATGAGTTGCTTCTTACTTTCTTGTAGTTATCACAAAAAAAATTCCATGGCCTTTCCTCTAGACTTTCAAACTAAGCTTCTTGTGAATAATTTCATGCTAAAATCCATGTTTTGGATACAAAACTTCTACAAGAGGAGGTTGATTCTATTGAGTAGGGGAGAACCAGGTAAAACAAAAACCATTAATCAAGGCCATGACTTGGATTTGCAATCAACACTATGATTTCCCTCTTTTTTGAAATGCACCCAGATTCTATTATACCTTAAAGCAAAAAAAAGATGCACCAAAAAATTGAAAAAAAAATGTCACAGATCCTGAAACTTTTACCTAGCAAATATGATGTCCAACTTCCACTTCAGACTACTTGCAAAATACTCTAAATATTTCCAAATGATTTCTGGGTTTTGTTCCCCTCTACATTAAATTTTTAAAAAAAATTGAATTTTTAAATTTCATTGAGAAATGAATGAGATATCGCTATTTTACTAAGAATGCATTATACTAATATAGAAAAATGTGATTTTAAAATCAAAACCATATACTACTCTTACCAATTCTCATATGCATCAGTTTGGTTCAAATAATATTCTTCATTATTTTATTAGCATTCAATCTTAATTTAAGGAAGCTCCATCGATTTCATAGGCACAAAGATCACTATTTCTATGATACTATATACGAAAATTTGGACATAAATTAAAAGATAAAATAAAAATTTACACACATATAATATTATGTTTCTATCACATCTTCGACTCAATATAATTTACACATATATAGGAGAGTCTACTCCTATATTCAAGGAGATATTGTCTCCATAAATCCTAATTTAGTTGTGATTTTTACTCACGTAACAATACATAACTCAAAAATCATATGAGTTCTTAAAACAACTCTAAACCGTAATATATATTATTGTTAATATAACAATAATATTACTAACTACTAACATTTACATGATAATAATTACTCACATAATTATTATTTACCCACATACATGGAGCACTAAATCATATTTCCTAATAGTCTTGTGCATGTCTAACAATTGGTATCAGAGTTGTGATTCTAGAAAGAAGCTTAATTGCTTGAGGTAGATCCAGATGGGGCACAGGAAAGGTGTCAAAGCTCACTTGTTTGATGGAAATAATTTACCTATTGGAAATCTAGGATGGAACCTTTCTTAGTATCCCTTGGATTTGGTGTTTGGTATTCTATTGAAAGAGGTTATACAATGTTTTCCAATGGACCATCAACTAATGATGAGATCAAGGCATATGAGAACAATGGAAAATCAAGGAATGCAATCTTGAGTGGTCCTATTGATTTAGAACTTGTGAAGGTTATGAGCTACAAGTTTGCTAAAGATATCTGGATAGAGCTAGAAGGAATCTATGAAGGAGATGGCAAGGTCAAACAAGTGAAGATGCAGATCTATAAAGCCAAATTTCAAACCCTAAGGATGTCTACTACCTACATTCTTAGAGTTGAGGAAGTTGTTAATGCAATCAATGATCTTGGTGGAAAGCTCGATGAAAGAAAAGTGGTGAAAAAAATATTAAGAACTTTGCCTAAATCTTATATTCATATAGTTTTTTCTATTGAGGAAGCTTAGAATTTGGATAATTATTGTAGAGATTAGATGTTTGGTGCTTTAAATTCTTTTGAAATGAGAGAGTTTGATTAAGATGCTACAAACAAAGAGACTGCTTTTAAAGTCTGCAAAGTGGAAAAGGATGATGGATTAGATCTAGATGATCTTGATGAGGTGGAAGAAAACTTTGTGAGGAGATTGAAAAAGGGTACTAGAAAATATAGAGGTAAGCAACTTTTCAAATATTTCAATTGTGGAAAGATATGTTATTATGCATATAAATGTCCAGTTAAAGTTACTAATGAAAAACAAAAGGATCCTAAGGGAAAAAATTTCAATAAGAGTTACTATATTGAAAAGGAAAATGGTGTATCTAATGATGAAGAATTAGATTATCTGAATGAAGGAAGTGATGAATTCTTGTTCATGGCATTGAATTTTGAAACTAGTTCTACTAATCTTGAAAGACATGTGAAGGAAAGTGCTCCAAAAATTGAAGGAACTATGTTGACTACTTTTCATGCCAGAGAAGAGAAGAATTAGTAGATCATTGATAGTGGATGCTCAAAACATATGACAGGTGATAAGAGTAAGTTTTTTAAGCTTGAAAAGTATGATGGTGGTCTTGTTAAGTTTGGTGATAATACATCTACTAAGATCTATAGAAAAGGTTCAATTAGTCTTGATGGAAAGCATAATACAAATGATGTTCTATATGTCAAGGGCCTCCAACATAATCTTGTAAGTGTAGGAAAAATGTGTAGGAAAGGATATAATCTTGTATAATTTCATAATGGTGGTTGTGAAATTAGAAAAGGAAGCTCTAATATTTTGGTTGTTGCTAGAACAAGGACATGAGGTAATGTCTATCAACTCAAAGGTAATGGTGCAAAGTTCTTTATGTCTCAAACTAATGAAAGTTGGATATGGTATAGAAGAATGGGTCACATTAATTTTGATAGTCCAATGAGGATAAGTTATACTAAAGCTGTGAGAGATTTTCCAAATATTACAAATCCTATCAATGCAATTTGCAAAGAATATTAAATTGGAAAGAAAAAAAAGACATGATTCAAGACAAAAGAGTACTCTACCAAAAGTCCCTTGGAGTTAGTGCATATAGATCTATGTGGACCTACCCGAATTAGAAGCTCATGTGGTGACAGGTATTTCATGATATTAATTGATGATTATGCTAGAATGGATTGTGTTACATTTCTCAAAGAAAAATCATAAGCTCTAGACAAGTTTCAAGCATTCAAGGCTCTGGTTGAGAATGAAATTATGAATCTAAAACAAAAATGTTTGAGATATGATAGAGGTGGTGAGCTTACTTTAGATGAGTTTAATAGCTTTTGTGAAGATCATGGAATAAGAAGGCATTTATCAATCCCTAGAACTCCTCAGTAGAATGGAGTTGTGGAAAGAAAAAATAGAACTCAAGAAGTAGCTAGAACAATGATCAAGGAATCTAATCTTCTAGATGTCTACTAGAGGTAAGAAATTCATACTACAATATATTCTTAATAAATGTCAAGCAAGAGAAAATAGTTCAAAGACTCCCTATGAGTTATGGTATAAACCTCCCATTGTGAAATATTTTAGAGTTATTGAAGGCAAACGCTATATGAGAAGAGATGAATAAAACTTAGGAAAGTTTGATGCAAGATTTGATGAAGGAATCTTCCTTGGACATTCTACAAGAAGCAAGACCTATTGGTGCTACAACAAAACATTGAAGAATATTGTTGAGAGTTCAAGTGTCAAAGTGGATGAGGAACCACATTAAAGTTAAGTGCTAATATAAGGATATGAATTTGATGAATCCCCTTGCAATGAAGAAGAAAAGGCCACAAATAAAGAGTTGTAAATTGAAGAGGAAGAAGCTCTAGAAAAGAATCCTAATACTCCTATGTGTAGAAGAATCATTTAGAAGATTAGATCATTGAAGTTAAGCAAAAAGGTATGCTGACAAGGAGAAGAGCTAGTATGATAGAGGATCATGTAAATTTCTATTTATTTTCTAAGGTGGAACCAAAAAATAGTGATTGAGGGATTAAAATATGAGAATTGGGTCAAAGCAATGAAGAGTTAGAACAGATAAATAATCTAACTTAGGAATTGGTCCCAAGACTAGAAAACAAGGATGTGATTGGTACTAAGTGGGTATTTTAGAACAAGCTAAATGAAGATAGAAAATTTGTCAAAATCAAGGCTAGACTTGTGTGTAAGGGATACTCATAGGTTAAAGTTATAGAATTTGAATTTTTTTTTACTCTAGCTAAAAGAATGGAAGCTATTAGGATGTTTTTAGCTTTTGCAACACGAATATTTTAAAGTATATTAGATGGATGTGACATCTACATTCTTGAATGGTGAATTGAAAGAAGTATACGTTGAACAACTAGAATATTTTTAGTTGTTAGAGGATATAACTAAGGTCTATAGGTTTAAGAATGCATTGTATGGACTAAAGAAAGTTCCCAAAACTTGGTATGCAAGGTTAGATAAGTACTTGTTGTAGAAAGGTTTTAGGAAACTATAAATAGCATTGTGTATTTCAAATTTGAAGGAGGAAAAATCTTAATTGTAGTAGTATCTATTGATGACATAATATTAAGAGGAAATGAAGATATGTGCAAGAGGTTTAAAGAGGAAATACAAAAGGAATTTGAGATGTCATTGTGTGTAGAGATGAATTTCTTCATCGGTTTAAAAATCAGTCAATCAAAGAAAGGTATATTCATATCAAAATCTAAGTATGCTAAGGACTTGTTGAAGAAGCTTGGAATGGATGACTCTAAACTGCTATGTACTCCTATGGTTACTAGTTATATGTTGAGCAAGAATGATCCATCTCCTAAGAAAAATCAAAGAAAGTATAGATCAATGATTGGTGGACTATCACATCTTACAACTACTAGACTAGATATCATGCATTAAGTTTCTCTTGTGGCTAGATTTCAAGATCCCAGAGAATCTCATGTTGTAGTAATGAAGAGGATATTGAGATATTTGAAGGAAACTCTAGATTATGGTTTGTGGTATTCTAAGGATGTTGATTTCTCCTTGAGTGCATATACAAATGTAGATTGGGTTGGATATGTAGATGACAAGAAAAGTACAAATGGTGGTGATTTCTTTCTTGGAAGTATCTCGGTTTCATGGTTAAGTAAGAAGTAAGATTCAATGTCATTATCTACTCCAAAAGTAGAGTACATTGTAGTAGCATCATGATGTACAAAGGTGTTTTGGGTGAAGCAAACATTAAAGGATATTATAGTTTCATATGATGAACCTATTCCCATCATGTGTGGTCTAATACAAGTGCAATCAATATTTCAAAGAATTTGATAATGCATTCAAGAATAAACCATATCTAAATTTGGTATCACTTCTTGAGAGAGAAAGTTGTAGGGAATGAGGTGAAGTTGGAGTATGTTCCTACTAAGGATCAGGTTGCTGATATTTTTACAAAGGCTCTTCCAAAATATACTTGAGTATCTCTAGGAGAAGTTAGGGGTTATTTCCCCTCCTTTCAACTAGATGAATAAGTGTGTGCATCTTTCTGAGAAGCATTTCAAGATATATCTCTTGGTCCTAGACTAATACTAAAGGTTACCTCTTAGGAGGAGTAGGTAGTAGTGTTGCATGTAGGTGTTTCTTTTGAATATTGTCAAAGGGGGAGATCAAGAGAGTTGGATGAGTTTATGGCCATTTTCCATTTATTTCAAAGGAGCAGAGAGTGGTTGAAAAACCATAGTGTAGAAGTGAATATGGTCTAAAGACCATAGGTGGAAAGAGAATCTAAGAGTTGTAAGAAAATAAGTATGTGAAGAGAGAAGATGAAGTGTAAGAGATGTCCCTATCAGGGGGAGTACTACTTATGACAATATTGCTACTGGTTTTTTTTACTGGTGGTTTTTCTGAATAGGCATTGCCATCAATGAAAAAGGGGGATATTTTTGGAAGTTTGGAGATGATGGAAGCTTGAGTTATTTGTGAGTTACTTGGTTGTTTTCATTTATGTCAACCTCTTGTATGAATAAAGTGTTAGAATACTATTGGTGTTGATGATGTCAAACCTTAGCATTGGATTTGTTGAAAGTTTGGAGTTATTGTTGAAATGAAAGAAAATGGGGGTGATGGAAAAATGGGTAAAAAAATAATGCATTAACCTATTTTCCTTATTTCATTAGGACAAAGAAATCCCCAAAAGTAGGATTTAATTTCAACCCTTAGGTGAGTCAAAACTATTGGAGATCTTGGTTATTTTCCTTATGAAAAGATGGGTTAAATATGCTTGAAATGCACTTTGGGGAGAAAAACTAAAAATACTAAATAAAATTAATTATGAAATTTGAAACTTGAATAATCAATTTAGAGCATAACATAATCAGAAACAATAGACTTTTAGAAAATATGAGAAGTGTAAGTCGATGTGTACCAGTCACCAAAATTTGTTGCTTAGCATCCTCATGGGATAGATTCTCTGTTGGGAATATGGGTCCTACTATAGGGGTCCAAAATATGATTTCATAGTCCTCTGCTCCTAGATTTGCACTCTTGATTGCTCTGGATCTCACTATCAAAAATTTGGAAATAAATTATGCAAGTAATATTCTAATTCTTGACAACTTTGATGACAACTTTGAAAAATTTGCAAAATTACACTTTTGATCATTCTTCAATTCTTCTTCACCTGCAAATATGTGTTGGCAAGAGACACTGCAAATGTCTTCTAGTGTTGTCATTGATGGAAACCCTAGTTGGTAATTGGATCCACATGACACCATTTTCTCACACAGGCAGGAAAATTGAGGATAGTCAGAAAGAATAGAGCATCTGATAGTTTGGTGTTCAACGATTCACGTGTAGATCACTAGTTGTTATTTTGAGTTGTGGATCTCACGAAAGGTGCATCAGTGTATTTCTTGTGTTATTTGGAAATATTAGTGCCTTATAACAAGTCATGTGTAAGTTTGGAGATCCGATTGATACTTTTATGTTTATCAGTATTTTGGGGCTGACTCAGTTGATAAAATGTGGTGCAGATATTCAAGGAATGCTTATTTGAATATTTTTGTGTTTGATCATTATGTTTTGGGTTCAAGCTAAGTTGTGGATACACATTAGATAATTCTTAAGATTTGAGCCTACAGTTGCTAATATTTTTTAAGTTTTATTTAAGCCGACTTGTTGTGATTAAATTTTTAGTTGCAGATATATATGTATGATCTATTATATCATTTTGATGTGTATGTGTGGTGTGTCAATGTGTATTGTGAATATTAGAAGAGTGTTAGAGTTATTTTATGCACAATTTCACTTTCCCATAAATATTTTGTGGTGCAAGTAAGAGAAAAGTAGAGTAGAAGTTCAGTATCAATTAGAAGGACAGAAGATCAACAACTGAGCCTAACCAAAACTGTAATCAAGAATTTGAAGATGCTATTCTTTTAGTTCATTCTCTTGGATCTAATCCAAATCTCTGTAAGGTAGTGTTCCTTCCTATTTTGCGCAGTGAGCTCTAGGCAGTGAGTCTGAATGCAAGTGCATTCCCATATTGTAAACTTATTTTTGAGTATACTCAGATTATATTATGGATTGGCCATCCACTGTGGTTTTTCCCCTAACAGGGTTTCCATGTAAAAATCCTTGTGTTATGGTGTTATGGTTATTTTCTTTTTGTTTATGTATATTTCTCTTGATTGAATGTTTCAAGTGGGTTAATGATCAAAAAAATAAAGTTAATTTTTGCAAAACACTGATTCACCCCCCTATCAGTGTTGCTTGTTTCCAACAATTGGCATCAAAGCTAGTACCTCCAAAGAAGTCTAATAGCTTGGGGAGATCTTGGAAAGTGTTTTCAATGGATACAAGAAGTCTTCAACAACAACTTATGGTGGCTCTAGATGATCTTGACTAGTCAAATTCTAAGAACCGGGAACTGCAAGAAAGTATTGAGAATGAAAAAAAAATCATCTAGTCACTAAAAGACAAAATCAATGAATCAAGGGATAAAAGAAAGGAATAATGTGATCAGCTCAAGTAGAAGAATAGAAGCATGGAAGATGAACAACTCATTCATGCCTTGAAGGAGAAAATAGAAGAGCGTGAAATTTTTTCCAGAGAAAATGTTGCCTTGAAGCATGAGATGGAATCCATCATGATGAAAATGACCAAGGAAATTGAAGATAGAAAGAAGAATGAAGAAAATATTTCTCAATCCTTGAAATAAAAATATGAACAATGTAGTTGATTGGACAATGAATTGGAACAATCTAAAAACAATGAGGAAATTCTTGAAAAACAACTTGATGATCTTAGAGATGAACTTACTGCTGCAAATGAGTATAAGGAGAAATTCAAAGCCAGTTCAACCAAACTTGATGAACTGATTAAAGGTAAAAGGACTGATGGTGACAAGTGAGGTCTTGGATATGAAGAAGGAGAAAGTTTCAGATCTGGACAAAAGAAATCCAGACAAGGGAGATTCAGGCAAAGAAATTAGGTGAATGGAACTAGAAGGAATCTGGTAAGAAAACCAAATGCTCAAAGATTCAATGGATATTGTTTTGATTGCAACAAATTTGGTCATATGGCTTCTCAATGTAGGAGCAGGATGAACACAAGTGGATGATCATTCTCAGGTCAGTGCTTTAATTTCTATAAGTATGATCATAAGTCAAGTGAATGCAGAGTTGTGATGAATAACTTTCATAGAGATATCAAATGTTATGCATGCAATAGACTTGGGTATATTGCTAACCAATGCAGATCAAGACAAAATCAGTGGAACAATTGGCCTAGACAGAGAAGTGTTGTGTGTTACAACTACAACAAATTTGGCCACACTGCTAGATACTGTTCGAACAAAAGAGGTCTGGTAAAAAAGAACATGCAACAAGATGTTAAGGGAAAAGGAAAAGTCACTACTGATGTGATCAAAAGGAAGATGCAAAAGAAATGGGTAAAAAAGAATCCCTCTGTTGAAGGAAATACGTCAGCACCAGAATCTACTTCTGGGAATTCCTCCAGAAATTAGTTTTAGGCCTTTAGCCTAGGGGGAGCTGTCAAGAAAATCTCTTAACCCCCTACCCATAGCTAACACCAAAATGTGGATAGGTCTCATTAGTACCCAAATTCTTTTCATATGTTGTTCAACTGATTTGAGAAGGTATTATGTAGTATAGGAGATCCGTAGAAGAATTATCTGTCTCAGTGCATGAAAATAGAGTAATCAGATGAACTAGGGTAAAAGCATTTATTGCAACAAAAGGGTTAGTTGTGCGAATGATAAAAATACACTTTTATCCTTCATTTGTCACTTTGCATTTTGGGGAAAGCAGTTTGAAGAGCCCTGGAGTGAACTTTGTTGATTTGTGGAGAGATTCAAAGTGTGAAGAATATTTTGCGATTAAACTCTAATCCGATGGAAAGGTATTTATTGAAAATCCTGTGAATTTGTTATTTTTCAATCATGGCCAC
The DNA here is from genome assembly GCA_007258455.2 of Sequoia sempervirens. Lineage (NCBI taxonomy): Eukaryota > Viridiplantae > Streptophyta > Pinopsida > Cupressales > Cupressaceae > Sequoia > Sequoia sempervirens. The sequence goes on along the minus strand of VDFB02289857.1, from coordinate 75,038 downwards.
TCCATTGGTAGTAGAGGTTAAGGAAAAACCCCATCCTAAATTCAAATGGTATCCTTATAAGTCTATTGAGACTGAGCCCTTAGGAGCATTTTCATTTGTACCGTATGGAGTATTGCACACATAATATATTAGGGCTTATATACATGCCAATATTAAAGAATTAGGAAGATCTCAAATAATGAATATGTATTCCCATCATATAATTAAAGAGGATCTTACTATAAATCCAAAATATCAAACCCTAGAAGAGAAGAAGTTTCCCATATTTGAGGAAAGTGAAAGGGTTAGATACATTTTGAGTTGTGTTCATGCCAAGTTCATGTGGCTAAATATACCCTTCAGATCACAAAAGAGGCTATATGTGCAGTCACAGGTCAAAATTCCACCGGTAGACTTCTAGTCTTGAAATCTATGAAGAATGAGAAGGTTATTGAGGCAACGGGTGCGCAACGGGACAAAAGGGCAATGACAATAGAAGATATTGTTGAAGTGGATGTAAAATTTGCATCAATGGTCATTGGCTACAAGATATACCATTCTAGTTGGGATAATTTTGTATCCAGTACAACCATCTATGCCGCTTATGAAATGGTAAAGAAAAATGCAGAATATGACTTGTGCGAGCTGCTCAGAAGTCAATTGATGGAGAATCTGAGTAAAATCAAGAAAGATAAGAAGAATACTTTCAAATATGATAATCTTCTATTGTGTTTATCCTTCTATTTCATGGATGAGGTTCCGAGTGTTGGAAAAGTACATTGGAAAAATGATGAGCCTATAGTTGTTTAGATAAGGAACATGATGTTTGGAATTGGTGATCGTCAGGTCAGGAATACTACCCTTTGGGGGTACTTAAATTTTTTCTAGAATATGATGCATACCAGGGAAAGAATTCCCATTTCGATTATGGAACAATACAAAGATACTATCTACTTCATGGTGGATATTAACCAATGTCATATGGAAGTTGTTGATCCCAGAACAATATGGATCATGCCTATGGGATATGAAGTAGAGGAGAACATATTGAAGATGTATGCAAAACACTTGTTGAGTTCACCTTTGGATAGTGAGAAGAGAGGTTTGGAACATATGTAGAGAAAAGTATGCAGGTTCATGAGAAATTGAAAAATCCGGTGACAGTCAGGAGAGTGAGGAAAGAAGTAGAAGTATTTGCAGAAAGTATGGGATTACCTATAGAATCTTTGAGAGAAGCAAGAAGGAAGAGAGATAAGGAAGAAGCAGAAAAAGAGAAAGAAAAAACAAAGTCTGCTAGTCTAGGAGTATCTTCTGCCCACATTAGATCTACAAGGATTTCCCCATCCTTATCCACTCCTCTAGCCAAGCCAGATCAAGAAAAGCCTTCCGGTAAAAGGAAGAAGAATAAAAGCACAAGAACATATGAACTTTCTTTAGAAGATGAGGAAAAAAAATCAGAAGAAGTTTTGAGAGAAATGAAAGCTACTAGAACTCAGGTTGTCAAGTTAAACAAGAGAAAATCTTCTGGCAAAGAAGAAAAAGAAAAGAAGGAAAAAGTTGATAAACCTAGTATGTCAGTTGAGGAAGTTGAGAATGAAGTTATCAAGGATGGTAATCTTAAGCGCCTTTGTGAATTGTATGAAACTTTTGATAAATCAGGTCATAATTCTTGAAGAAGCCACAATAAAACATATGAACATTTTCAATAAAGTACTTGTTGAGATTATGTCTAGCTTACCAAAGAGTCTATATGATATTTTGGAGTCGAGAAGATTAAGTGCTAGAACAGAAGAAGAGAATCTAAGGAAGAGAATTCTTGTAGATTTGTGTCTAGAAATGTCAATTAAGGAGATGAATTCACTCCTTGAAAAGGCTAAAAAGGAATTTAAGAGCAAGACAAGGGTGAATAAACTCATGATTGGTGAAATAGATGCTGTTGTTGGTGAAACCGAGGAGATTCTGGAAGATTTTCTATCAAAGAATAAGATTAATGTCGAGGAAATGAATACTGAAAATGTTTTGGAAAATGAGGAAGTGAATGTAGACGCTGAGGAGTTCAGATTCCTCCTAATGTGGAAAATATAGACACCTATGGAAACTAAAGTTCCTAAGGTGGTATTAGCTAAGGAGAAGGAGTTGCAAAATGAAGAGGTTGAAGTGCCTAAAGGAAATCCAAAAATAATCTCTGAAGAACCTAAGGTTGTAGAAGAAAAAGTTTAGGAAATCAGAGTGGAGGCAAGAGACACTGCCAAGGTAGTGAAGAGATCTCTAATGGAGCACTAGGAATATTTTGATCATGAATTGGATGAAAGCTCAATCAATATATCCACTTTTTCCCCAATTCAGATGATGAAGGTCGCATCAATTGCTCAAGCTAAGGCCATTGAGAAGATTTTGAAGTCTCACATAGAGTATCATGAATTGCTAAGCCTTGCATCTGGAGTTCTACAGAAATTAAAGCCCACTAGTGTCATGGATCTGTCTGGTTCCTCTTATGGTGAGCTAAAGAAGCTCATAAATGTTGTAAGTACTCAATTTGGGTCTCTTGAGAAATCTGTTGAGGATAAAGTGCAAAAAGAGTTTAATGGTACAAGACTTAGTTGGTTGAAGGAAGTGATTGTAAAGGATAAGAATTTGTTAGCCACCTACATGAAGAACATTTAGGGTTCTATATCTAAAGTTGGAAAGGCCTATAAGGAATGTTTGGTTTTGTCCAAGTTTACTGAAGGTAATGAGAAAAGGTGAAGGATCTTGAAAATTAATTGGCTATCATTTATGGTAATTTTGATCCATTAGCTAGTGATGTTGCTTAGCAAGAAGGCTAATAAACATATCTACTTGACAAAATAAGATGTCTAAAGAATGAATTTGACAGGATTTTTGGGAGAGTAAGTGAACCAGAGGACTAATTAGTCTGAAGATTGAGATAATGGTGAGTGCTTTGAAGGAAGCGAAAGTTGTTGCGGCAGTTAGTGACCTAGAGAATCTTGAATCTATAGAAGCTCAATCCTATTTAATGTGTGGTAACATAACAGTTTTGGAGAGTCTCAAAAAGGTTTGCAACGAAAATTTAAGAGTGTTGAAGCAAGAATTTGTAGATGTTTTCAAATCTTTGTAAGTTACAAGTTCATGCCTGTACAGTTTTGGAATTTGGTTTCGGTTTCCCTAGTTTTTGCTATTGATGTCAAAGGGGGAGAGGTGTACAATGAAAAATTTATAGTCATCATAGGGGGAGTTTCTTCTCTGAGCTTTTATTGAAGTTTCTTTCAAAGCCAAGATTGAAGTTTCTTTTTGAAGTTTTGAAGTGGCAGTGTAATTCATGTTGGTTTTGATCCGACACTTAGTCATTTTTCACTAAGTGTTTCCATCAATGCCAAAGAGGGAGATTGTTGGAAAGATACACTACAAATGTATTCTGGTGTTGTCATTAATGGCAACCCTAGTCATTAATTGGATCTGCATGACACCATTTTCTCACACCTACAAGCAGATTGAGGACAGTTAGGAAGAATAGAGCATCTGATAGTTTGGTGTTCAACGATTCACATGTAGATTTCCAGTTGTTATTTTGAGTTGTGGAAATCATGAAAGGTGCATTAGTGCATTTATTGTGTTATTTGGAAATCTTAGTGCCTCATACCATGTCATGTGTAAGTTTGGAGATCCGGTTGATACTTTTTTGTTTATCAGTATTTTGGGGCCGACTCAATTGATAAAATGTGGTGCAAATATTCAAGGAATGTTTATTCAATTTTTTTTTGTTTGATCATTATGTTTTGGGTCCAAGCTAAGTTGTGGATGACTGTTGTGGATGCACATTGGATAATTCTTAAGATTTGAGCTGACAATTGCTAATATTTTTAAGTTTTATTAAAGTTGACTTGTTGTGATTAAATTTTTAGTTGTGGATATATATGTATGATCTATTATATCATTTTTATGTGTATGCATGTTGTTTCGATGTGTATTGCGAATATTAGAAGAGTGTTAGAGCGATTTTATGCATAGTTTCACTTGAGCATAAATATTTTGTGGTGCAAGTCAAAGCAGAGCAGAAGTTCAATATCAATCAAAAGGACAGAAGATCGACAACCGAGCCTAACCAAAACTGTAATCAAGCATTTGTAGATGCTATTCTTTTAGTTCATTCTCTTGGATCTAATCCAAATCTATTTAAGGCAGTGTGCCTTCCTATTTTGAGTAGTGAGCTCTAAGCAGTGAGCCTGAATGCAAGTGCATTCCCATATTGTAAACTTTTTTTTGAGTATAATTAGATTATATTTGGGATTGGCCATCCACCGTGGTTTTTCCCCTAATAGGATTTCCACATAAAAATCCTTTTGTTATGGTGTTATGGTTATTTTCTTTCTGTTTTTGTATATTTCTATTGGTTGAATGTTTCAAGTGGGTTAATGATCAAAATAATAAAGTTAATTTTTGTAGAACACTGATTCACTCCCCCTCTTAGTGTTGCTTGTTTCCAACAATATGCACACACAAAGAGTGGGAAAATTTGTTTTTTTTGGTGAATAGGGGTTCACCTTTGTCAAACCCCATTTTGGTAATTAAACCTTGAAATAGAATAATAATGAAATGAAGGAATGATGAATGAACACTAGCTTGTTGCAACTCATCAAACCCTTTAATTTATTCCCTTGCAGGATGAAAGAATAACCCATCTCTCCAAGGATTATATATTGCATGAAATGGCTTGATTGGATGTGGATCTTGACACTTGCTTTGTCGATGCTTGAAAACTTGAAACCTACACCACAATGTTAGCTCCAAAAACATGCATAGATGCAAATAACTTTGACATGATGCTTTTTATCTTGATTGTTGATGTAGAGGACTGATAGATATACTCTTGACGTATCTTGATAATAATATTTTCTAATGGAATGCTCTCATAAAAATTCTTGAATTTGAAATGATAAAAAGACCTTGTATTTATAGTTAATTTTCTAATTTCTCAAAAATTCAACATTAAAGGCCAACAATTTCAATTTGAATTTAAATCATAAAAATGCCACCAAAAACATATTAAAAATTGAGATACAAAACCTAAGGAGGACCCATTTTCCTTTGGGCGAATGGATCCTAAGACCTATATCTAGGATGCTTAATTTTCAAGGAAATTTAATTAATGTTTACAATTGTTTAATCTAGGTCTCTCTTTTAGAAAGTATGATTAATTAGTATTTTAAATGTATAATTGGGCCAATTAGAGGCTTAATTAAGTCCAATTAATTAACTGGAGGAAAAATCAGTGACAAAATGTAAATGAGTACATTTTCCATCACCACATTTAGCCCCCACTTTAGTGAGAGTATGAACTTGCACTCAAACTCACACTAAAGTAGGAAAATGAGTTAAGAGGGGTCTAAGTGAACAAATGTTGATGGCATATGATGAAAAATATTAAGGAGGTGGCCAAGCCCCCAGGATCAATATCTCATGGAAAACCAAGATACACATGCATACAATGCTAAAATTAATGCAAAAATAAAAGGAAGAAAGGGGTGGATTAAGCCTTGAATTTTTGTCCAATAGGTATGGATCAAGCCTTAGGTGTTTGTCCAAAAATATTTTCACAAGTGGAAACCCACTATCCACTATGCAAATAAAATATACTCACACGGGCTACTAAAATTCATTGTCCACTAGATGAGCCCCAAGAAAGGTTGGTTGATGGGAAAGTAATTTCAGGTCTATATGCTCCCATAAATCAACTATACCAAAAGTTATACATCTTGATAACTTTGATAAGGTGCAACACAAAAAAGTCACAAGGCTAGCAAGCTACATTATGCTAGACACTCATGAAAAATAAAGAGGCTCCACTAGCAAGAAAGTTGTGTTATGCTTTGTGGCCGTGACAAAGTTTTAAATGAAATAGTATAGGATAGAGTCAAAGGGGTTTTTCTTAATTGATGAAATGTCTCACCTTAAGGAACATCATGCTTAATGTCACCAAGAGAGGACTAGTTGATGATAAAAGACTCATAACTTAGGGAATGCAAGCCATAGTATTACCACTAAGAGGAATGCCATATTCCAAGAAAGGTCATGCTCTTGAAGGACATCAAACCCAATGTCACCACCAAGAATACACATCATGTGAAATAAGAAGAGTGCACTTTGAAGAAAACAATGAGTGGGGAAAAACATGCCTACACTTTAAAGAAATTTCTAAACACCATGTTGTGAGCAATTACTTTAAAGTATAACACAATAATGTCAATACATGAGAGCTTTATTCGGAAATACCTATGCCAAAAATATGTTTCCAAAATAGATCTACATCATGAAAAAGGATATTTCCCCCCATATGGAATCCTAAGATAACACATAAGGGATCCATCGATTTGGGGTCAAAATTATGTCTTTGCTACAATGATATAATCAAGCTTAAAATCATCATCATTCCCCAAATGACTCATGGAACAACGATCACAAAGGAAGAATGACATATAAAGAGAGACAAAAAAGAAAAGATTTTGGGTAACCATGGAAGAGACCTAAATTTTTCAATGTCTTGTGTCATCCCCGAAAGGAAAATACAAGACGAGAAAAGATAAAGGTTTACAACAGATAGAGGAATGTACATACAAATAAAAGAATTTCACAACATATTTGCTTCATTTGTATCCTTGCACTAATGGAGTGACAAGGGTAATCAAAAGTAGGCTCACAAACATAAAAAGAAATGCTAAGCAACACTATATGGGGGATCACATTGCACACATGCAATAAAAAAAATGAAAAGAAAATAAAGAAAATACTAGTATGACACATGCAAGTCAACCTATAGTAGGTCATCTCCATCCCAATCTTGTTCATCATATGGAGAAGGTGGAAAACTAGCCAAAGGGACAATGAAAAGTGTCATACTAGGAGCATCACCAGGTTCAACACATGGTGAGTCACTCTTTATAGGAGGATCATCATGGTTGTTATCCTCTAAGCTCATGGAAGAGGAAAATAATAAATTTAGCTCATTATGCACTTCCTAATTAATCTTAGCAATATCATCATCATCATCCAAGTTAATCATAATAGGAGGTATAATGATGATTTCCATTTTAGTTTCATGTTGTTGTGATGAAGGTGGAGAATCATCATGCTTTGTCACAATTGGTGTTTGATCTTGATTTTTTGTTTTGATCTTTTCTTCTAAATGATGAGCAATAGCATGGCCTTTATGCCTGCGATCTTTTGCATTTGTATTTCTTCTTGTTTGATTTTAAAGTTGTGATTGTGTAGGAGCATGTTTATTAACCATATTTTTCTTTTATTCTCGCAAAGAGGAACAAAAGGAACCATGGGAGGTTGTTCAACCACTTTCTATTTAGCTTTATAAATTTTTTTGATCTTAGGAGGCACCACAAGACTTATATGGTTATCTCTTGGTCTTTTATAGGAAATATGCAAAGTATTTTTCATGTATTGGTCTTGGTTACTTGGAAGGGATTTTGGTTCAATCATGGTTTCATCAATGATAGGAGGCTCAATCATGGGTTGAGGCATGTTTCTAAGGGATAATTCTGCTATATAGTTTTCCTTAAAATTTTGATAATATTTGAAAAAGAAGTCCTCACAAGGATTTTAAAATAGGTTCCATATGTTCAGACCAAAAGAAATGCAATGAGAAATTCCCACAAAAAGACACAAGATTAAAGCCACTACGAAGCACACTAAATATGTCATTTCCAAATGGAAATTTTAAACATGTATGCACTACAAACGAGACATAATTCATGGAGCATAACTATGGATAACCAAGCTTCACACAGAATTGGTCTGACAATGGGATAATCAAGAATGAGACATTCAATTGTTTCGACCCAACTTTTAAGGGGAGAGTGATCAAACCTATTGTAGGGAAAGAAAAACCATTATGTGTTTTGATCCATGCTTTCTATTGTTCATAATAATCTTGATAAAGTTCATGAATAAATAAGAATTCCTTGGTGATCATATTCTCTACACACACATGATCAATTAATATCCCATTGGTAGGCTTGTCATTGATTCATCCGGTGATGTAAAGAGGACCATCAGGTCCGTGTTTGATTATGCCATTTCATGAGAAAGAAATGTTCATAGACAAGTTGGTTTGGCCCTTACAAGGTTGAACATCAATGAATCCAACCATCTCTTGAAGTATTCTTCATTATCAATCATATTGCTATTATTTATTGAAACAAAGAGAAATAGTGTTTTTTTTGTGGGGGTAAATGAAAGGGGGTTCACCACAAAAAAAAGACCCATTTCTCTAATTTCATTGAAGGAAATGAGATCCAAACCATGGAGTGACTAACAACCAAAAGGTGAGTTGAGTCAAGGTATGAATCATAATTTTTTTTTCTATGCAAGGACGAGGGTATGAGTTAAATTTCACTTTGGGGAGAAATATTAAAACCATCAAATAAAATCCAAAATGCAAGCTATAAAACACAAATAGAAGAATATACTCAAAACTGATAGAAACAAAAATAAAAAGGTAGATTTGGAAAGGGGAGAATGGTGTGTACCTTTCACCAAAAGTTACTTTTTGAAGTTCACTAAGGACTCATTCACCCTATGGAAAATGGGTCCTAGTTAGGGATCTTAAAAAATGTTTTATGGGTTCTCTTCTATTGTGTATGCACTCCCAAATTCTTGATTCTCACTATTAGATAGCCAGAAATAAATCATGTAGAAGAGTTTATGTGAAATGACAACTTTCCTTGCAACTTTGACAACTTTTCAACTTTTTTTAATTTTTCTCTTTAAAGGATCTTCCACCTAAAATCTACAATCAAACATGAAAGAGAGATAAATGTTGTTTGTTAGGTGAATAGGGGTTTTCCTTGGTCAAACCCTATTTTGGTAATTAAACCTTGAAATCAAATGAAGCATGAAAGAAGGAATGATCAATGAAAAACACTATGTAACAACTCACCAAACCCTTGATAGAACCTTAGATTATAGATCTGAAACTAGCATGAAGTGGCCTCAATGGGTGTGGATCTTGATCATGAGACTTGATTTGAAACAATGCCTTTAAACACTTGAATAGATATTGAATCTAGACATCACCATATTAGCTCAAAAAACATGCATGATGCAATACATCTACCCTTGAATGCCTTGAAAATTCAATTGAATTTCTCTATCAATTCTTTAGCTTGATCTCATCAAGTCACACAAAAATTCTAGGATGAAACATAGTGAAATGATCTCTTATTTATACATATCTCAACATTAATTCCCAAAATTAAAATATCATGAACCAACATCTGAATACACATTATAAATCATTGAAAAACTTCCAAAAACATAATTTTAATTTAGGTCCTAGGCTTAAGTGAGGACCCATTCGTCCCATGGAAAATGGGGCGAATGGGTCCTAGGTCACTTGCCTAGGACACACATTGCTCAATGTTAAACATTATGTTATGGAATTTATGAATGTTGGGTTTTATCGCTTGAAAATTGCAATTAATTAGGTTGGAATTTTCATTAAAGGGGACAATTAAGGAAAATTAACCTCAATTAATTAATAATACCCTAAGTTAGTGTGAAAATGTAAATATATACCTTACAACACCACAAAGAAGGCACAATTAAGTCCAATTTAATGAATAAAGCCATAAACTTAATGTGAATATGTAAAAAATATTACAACACTAAATTAAGGCATCATTAAGTCCTTTTATTTAATATTATTTCCCAAATTGTGAAAAAGGGATACTTTTTCCTACACTACATTTATATCTTGAAGTTTGTCAACATTCACCACATCACTCTTGGTATCACTAGCTTTCACAAAAGGAGATATTATGATTTGGCATGGGGTTGGTAAAGATTTGCAAATTTTGGTTGTGTGGGGAAATAGACTTATTTCCTTGATCATTAACACCACCAATCTGGATGTGATTAGAATAAATGAGGTCTTGCAAAATATGTTTAAGATGCTTACATTACTCTGTATCATGTCTACTTTGTCAGTGATACTTAAAAAAAGGCATTTGAGTTAAAGCTTGGAGGTAAGAGATTCATGGTTTCAATGGCTCTAATGAGAAGTAAGGTGACTAAGTTCTTACTCATAAGTTTCAACATGATAGAATGAAGGGTATTGAGTAATGGGGTAAATTATCTATTACACTCTCTAAATTGATATGTATTTGTTGTTTTTATTGTAGCTACTTGAGAGTCAACATGTTGATTTGTTTGGGGTGGATTTATCTATAAAAATATCTTATTTTTTTCTTGAATTGTTGGAAATTGTTATGGGGCACAGATTCAAATTTCCTAGGGTGGTTAGAAGGATTTTTTTCTTCATGATGACTAATCGAATTTTGATAGTCATGAAGAGTTGTGCACAAATGTGTAAAGGAGGGAAATTTCATCATCCCAAGCTTGTCTTGAATTTTTTTTTGAATTTTTTTTATGAACATTCTTTGAAGACCAACATCAAGAATATTAATGTTGATTTTTGAGTAAAGAAATTTGTATCGTGTTATAAAATCAGTGATCTTTTCATCATCCTTTTGTTTACACTTTATTTAATCAGATAAGGTCATCTTGGGACCAATGTGCACTTGGAAATGGTTGATAAATACATCAAAAACCTCATTGAATGAACTAATTGAGTTATTCAGTAAAGAGAAAAACCATTCCAAGGCTATATCTTTCAAAGACCTAGGGACAATATTAGCCAAGATCTTATCTTCAAAAATGAAGTCACTACATAAGGCTATGTATGCCGAAACATGGTTTCTAGGGTCTCCTTTACCACCATATTTCTCAAATCTAGGAATCTCTATTCCTTGTGGAATTTTTTCTCTCAACATATCCAAGGATAATGGTTTTCTTTTGACATATTGTGAAGGTTGGCCATTTTGATTTTGGTTCAATGTGGAAGTTTGTTGTTAGAGGGATGAAACATTTTGCAAGAGTTGGTTAAGGATAAAATCATTGGTTGTGTTGTGAGATGGAGGTGAATAAGGTGGAGGTGTATATGAATTTGGAGGACAAGTGAATTGTAAGATTGTGAGGGGAGATGGATTAGGAGATATGAGATTTGAATGCACAAAACTAAAGGGATTCCTAGTGGAAATGCCTAAGGTTGTATTGACATTGCTAGTGGGTTGTCTTGTAGTAATAGTTGGATTAGTGTATGTAGGAATAGAGGTCATAGTTGTAGAAGGATAAATTGGATTTCCACCTTCACTTTGCATGTATAGACTAAAGTTAAAGAACACTAGCCATTCTAGGAACATAATTGTCAATTATATGAGCTAGGATATGCACAATTTCTATTCTTTGTTCATTATCAAGCGTTTTACTCATGGTATTGTAGACACTTAAAATTATCCTAATCAATATTGCACATCTAAATTTGATTACTAACACCATTTTGTACTGAATCACCTCTTTTTGATCGTTTAATTAAAGAATCTTCATTTTTTAATTAAATTTATCACTTTTCTCCTATTAATCAAATAATCAATGGTTTTTTTTAATCAAAAGGCATAAAGCCTATATATCATTATATTTAATATAATAGATGTATATAAGCATATTTTGCATCAGTAGAATCTAGCAGACTAACTGACTATATAAATGATCACCCATGGAGGAGAATTATATCAAACCCACATCCCATTACATACCAAAACCCATAACCCTTTACATACAAAATTCACTTAATTCACCCAAAATTTGATCATGAACCTTCATTCAAGGCATAACTACCATTAAAATATTAAAGAAACATATTGAATTGGATAAGTTTGGAAACCTTAAGCCCTTGACTGCTCCACTCAGTTCTTGGAAGATATGTTCAGGAGATATTTCTTGACACCCATATCAAAAGGAATTTGTGCCATCCCTCACCAAAGGCTAGTGCAACAACCCACCAATTGTTCCTAGAAAGATCCCCTATATTCCATGACCGATAGCCCCAAACACAAAAAAGATGAGTTCCAATGCAATATGATGAATGATATATGTATGATGGATAAAATGATAAAATGACTACTTCTCTAGATCAGGAACATTGTTTCGTTTCCCAATTCTATTAAACATATATTTTTCATTGAGCAACCAACTCATGAGACTAAATTAAAATCCTTCATTTAGCCTCTATGGATCCTTAATAGAATCACAATACTAGTGGTGATACCGATTTGTGCTTACGCAATCTAATGGCTCACCCTATATTGCCTATACACCATAGTAGGAAAAGATGCATTCCAACCATTTGGGAAGCTTAAAATAAAAGGTGCTAGCAAGCACATTGCATGCATTCCAAATAAAACCACTATTGTACTTATGTTTGTAGAGATCCATTTTCTATCCAAGAGAGATGACAATAGCCTTGATTTTTTCACCACCACATTCATCAATAGAGTTCTTGCCTCAAAATTCTCCTCAATAGAAGAACAGGAAAATACCAAGATTCTATTTGTGTATGACCTCCTCCATGAACATCTATAACTAATCTTGTCATATAAAGGCTCTAGTTGATAGGCTTTATGGAACTTCAGTTGCAGATTGTTTGGAATTTTGAAGGAAAACCTATTGGAATTTGCACTTATGTGCCTTCTTTTGAGGCCCTTTGCTTCTAAAATGTTCTGAAAGTTGATGCCTCCTACTCTAGAAGGTACAAAGGCTAATTCTAGTGTGGCCATCTTCAAAATTCTCCAAGCTTTTATGTCAAGGCGCAAAAGGTCTCTGTCACTTAATTATTATATGTCTTGTTTGTTTAATTTATTATTCAATATTAAATTGGCCAGCCTTAATATCTTGTTCTGCCATTAATCCCCACCATGACCAACTTTCTTGAATAAATTTGACTTTACATATTCATAGTGTTGGAACCGTTGGTTTTTGCAGTGATCTCCACAAGGGAAATACCTAGGAGTACACTCAACACATGCTCTCAGAATCGTCATATATGTATTTGCAAACACATATAGGGATATCCTCCTTTTGTTTCTTGTGTCCACAATGAAGAAAAACATTACATTCAATATGTGTGTAGAATGAGGGAGCTTCTACTGCATGTTCCTAATATTAGACCCCTACTAATGGGAATGAATAATAAACTCAATGAGCTACCCCTTCCAACTTAACAAGAACTACCACCTTCGAAGGAAGATTTGAAAGACTAGAGACCAAACTAAACTCAAAGCATATATTCTTGGGTATGTGCAAGATCATGATGGGCCAAAAAGTGGCAATATGATGGGTATGTATAGGGTATGTGGCTGACCACATTTTTTTTACCCAAAATTGATGAAATGAAAAGGGTTTTTAAAGGAGATTCTCAGCTTTCCACCAATATAAATTATGATTTGATTTGAATTTAATAAATAATTATTATTCATTTTCTATTTGAATTATGATTAAAGTCTTGATTGATAGGTTGATTGAAAAACATCTATAGCTTTCAAACGGTATCACATTTTTTTGAATCTAAAACATGTGTCACATTATATTCTTTGCATACTATAGGATTAAAAAAAATGAATATCATGAAGTTTTGACCAAGTTAAGGTGGTCAAACATGCGATTTTTTATATTTTTTAAAAGTTGTAATAAAAAATTCATAATTAATTATTTACTTGGAAAAAAATTGCAAAAAAATATGCATCACATCGAGACATGAGCCCTCTACTTATATCTCAAAATCTTAAAAAAAAAAATTATCATTTATTGTGGTTAGGGTGGTTAGACAAACACCTACTTCTTATTTTTTCCCTGAAATTTAAGTACTACTACATTGAAATTTCAAATTTTCACAAAATAGATTTTATTTTAATAAACCTATTAGTTTAGAAACTACATTCAATTTTCTATAGATTCTATTCTTACATATTTTTGAAATAATATAGATAACTTATTCAAATTTTTACATCAAGTTTCCTAACTCTGATTTTTTTGAATTTTTTGCCACTTAAGGGCCTATTTTTTCCATGATGATCTTGCACATACCCTCTCACAACCCAAATTTTCCAATAGATCTACCACCTTATTACCTTCCCTATAAGTGTGAGAAGACTAAAGAGTTAAATTCTCCACATAAAGCCTATATTTGCTAAAAGCAATAATTTAATTGCCAATTTTGAACTTGCATCTCCTTACATGCATTAATTACCAATAATGAGTTTCAACATGTAGGGAGGAAATACTAATTGATAGTGCCAACTTAAGCCCATATAACAGTGCTTGAATTTCAGCCAAATTATTAGACCCAACTAGAAGATGAATAGCTCTGGCAGCAATTAACAAACCCTTTGAATCCCTAATACAAACCCCTACACTTGAAATACTAGCATTACCACACGAAGCACCATCAAAATTGAGCTTATATAAACCCTGAGACAACAGTAGCCACCTGATTGAATTTATAACAACTTTTTGCACAAAAGGAAAATGAAGACTACCCTTAAATGAGAGTGAAATAAACTTCCATTCTTTCAAAATATAATTATCCCAAGAAGTAAATAGAGAAGACACATTCTTATGATTCTGGACAAATGAATTAACAAATTCTAAAACTGACTTCTCAATCCTTGATGGAACTTCAATAAGGGTGGATTTTTCATTCCTAAAGATACGTTTATTTCTCTCCCACCATATATTCCATATTACAAGAGTTGGGATAACCTTCCAAATGCACACAAACAAAGAAGACTTAAAGATAATTGACCAATATGAAAAGAGATTCCATAAAGAATTGGGAAGAACCATACAAAAATTAAGTTTATACAATATGGAGAGCCAACATTCTTGAGTGAAAGAACAATGAAGAAGTAGATGATCAATAGACTCAAGATGCTCATCACACAAGACACAATTGAATGGACCAACAATAACCAATTTTGAAAGCCCGTCACCTGTAAGAATCTTATTCCTAAGAGCTAACCAGGAAAAACTCCCAACTTTTGGAAGGACCATAGGATTCCAATAGAATGAATAGGCCCTTTGTTTTTGATTGTGCACAGACTTAACTAAAGCTTTATAACCCTGTTTTACTAAATATTGCCTAGTTTTTTAAGGATCCCAAAAGATCTTAATCAAATAATCAATGTTATTTAGCTAAATTCATCCCCTTTCATACAAATTTTCATCTTATTTAATTAGATAATGTGAATTATTTAATTAAATTTCTTATTTCTTCTCATTAAATAAATAATCTTAATTATTTAGTTAAATTTCATTAATCTCCCTTGTATTAAATAAGTTAAATTATTTAATAAAATCCCTAATTTTCTCCATCTTGCACATTTAAGTAATTTCTTAAATTACTTAATTAGCTAATTTCTTTCATCTTCCCACTTGCAAGGGAATCTTCCCATTGAATATTCCTTTGTAACCGACTCTCTCCAATGGGAAATATCTTGTAACAACTTCCTAAATTTTAGGAAGTGTGCTTCAAATCAATGAGGCCCATTGATTAAAATCATTGATCCTTATCAACTTGCATTCTCATCCATTGATGGGAATCCTTGATCCTTGTCATCTCCTCTTATTAATTTTCATCCATTGATGGGAATCCTTGATCTATGCCATCTCATCTTATTAATTTTCATCCATTGATTGATCAAATCAATCTTGACCATTGATTCAATTATTTTTCCTATAAATAGTCCTTATATCTATGGGAAGAGGATCCAATTTCATTTAGAGTAACTATACTATATCAAATTTTAGAGCATTCTTCATTAGAATTTTGGCATTTAGCATCCATTTTAGTTAAGCTTTGTATCTATTTTAGCTCATCTTTCATCCATTTTTATCAATCTTCATCAATGGAATCCATTTGAAAGCTTGTTTCAATTAAGGGGTTGGGAAAGGGCTAACATTCCACATCAATGCAACACCAATCCCCCGATGGGACAAGGTTTGAGGCATTAGATTAGTTTCCATTATGCATTTCTAGTTAGTTTTATGTTTAATGGCTTCTTTGTTTGATGTTTCTAAGAATTTCATTGGGAGCTTGACTTAACTAGTTATATCTTGGTTTATTTCTTATGGATCAAGTAGGTTTATCTTAGTTTATGATCATGCTCACATTTTGGCACTAGAAGGAGGGATATACTAACTAGATTTGATGAATTTTCCTTTATTTTTTTGTGATTTATAGGTTGTAGGGGTCGATGACACAATTTTTTTGAAGCAAGGTGATGTAATTGTTTGCATTGGAACACAATTGTTATTTGGATAGAGTGGCACAATTGTGTACCATGATTTAGTTGAAAATAGTGATGCTATTTTTTTCATTGGTGCATAATTGTTATTTATCTATAGTGAAACATTTATTTCACTGACACAATTGATCATTTTTTTTTTTTTTATGTTTGTAGGTGAACCAAAGAAACACAATTGTAACAACGATGCATTTTTTTGTATTCTAGTGTAATTGACCTTTTTGGTTTTTGACAGAGTGACACTATTGAAGTTCAATAGAGAAAAATAATTTTCAAACATCGACACAATTGTAAGAACAAGGATGCAGTTTCAAGAATGACATAGTGACATAAGTGTCATGTAAAACAAAGAGTTCAATTTTAATGTCTACTTTGAATTTTCAATTTAATCTACTCTTTGATCATTTACTGACTTCTGGTTTTTTCTGTAAGGCTAATTATTTTGTAGGTTTAGAGAGGAGCATAAAATCTTGAAGTGAAGGAGCAAAGTATTATTTGATCTTTATTGTAAAAGTATTTTTTAAAACAATCATGGGATGATATGATGTAAGAGAATCCAAGGTATAAGAGCAATCTTGTATCACCCAAAAAAAATGTTTTTTTCTTTTCAATAAGGGCTAAATTTGGTAGGGTTAATATTTTTTAGTAAGTTTTCATTTATGTATAGTTGGACAAAAAATATTACACAAACCTCTAGAATGGTAAATTGAAGCCAATGGTGAAGAAATAACCTCAATATCATTTATCATTTGAGAGATAAAATTTCAATTTTTGAAAATCCTGTTAAAATCTTCAAAGTCAATTTTAAGGCCCACGTAGAGGCTCTAGATGGGTCTGAAAATTGGCGGAAAGAAAAAGTTCTACCTTTAGGTACCACTTTTTGAGGATGCACCTTCTTGAGAGCTTTCCAAAAAAAATATAATTGAAAATCCAATGGTTGGATCAAAAGTTATGACCCCACAAAGTTGCACTACCAAAATTAATAGAATTTTGAAATATCTTTTTGATGAAGTTACACTTTCCTGGAAGATTCTAGGGCAGTTACACCTTCCAAATAAAGGATGCTAATGAGGGTTACAGGGTGAAAGGGCAGATAAATATAGATGGTGGCTATGATTTGCAGATTTGCAGATTTATGTAATTAGAAAGCCCATGTGATGGAAATTGTAATGTTGTAATTTCATTTTCATTCTAGTGATAATAGAAAATCTTTTCTTCCTTATTGTATGTTTGTGCAATTCTCTATTGTTTTTGTGAGTTTCAAATTATAAGGGGAGCACCCTTCATCATGATATAACTCATTTTACTACTTTATGTCATGCTTAGGACCACTAGTTTTCAATTTGGGCTTTAAAACTTACAATGCTATGAGTTTTTCAAAGTTGGTTTTGATTTGAACCTAAACATCCTCACATATTGTGATTTGGTTTAAAATTGAACAACAAAAAATTACACTTAGTTCTAGTGCAATTAAAATGAACATAACATCTATTTTGGTGCACTAAAATGAACCACTGTCTTTCATTCTTTCCATGCTTGTGTAACCTTTTAGTGTGTATCCTCTCCCCTTGCACTTCGTGTGATCTTGTGTGAAGAGAGAAAATCTAAGTTTACAAACTTTTTTGAGTCACCCCAAGGATTTTCTACTTATCCACCCCCCTTGCACTTCGTGTGATCTTGGGTGAAGAAAAATAGCATTTTCTTGTCTTTATTAGAGAGGGCCTACCATTGAGATACATCCTATAACAAAGAATTCATGGTGGCCTTCAAGCATGTTTACCAATAGGCTATATAAAGTGTGTGAAAACCAAAGTAAGTAGCACAAATCTGAAAATGTTATACCTTATGGGCCTACTCTCATGTGAATGAATGGGTCGCTTAGGTGAAGCTAGATACTTTAGTGTCTCCCATCTGAAGTATATTTGTGGTTCACAGTGTCACTAAAAAAATTTGTATCTAGAGGCCAACCAAGTTTTCCAAAATTTCCTTTGAAGTAGTGCATGGGAGGTGCACCACTCCCAGAAGTTACCACATCCAATTTATAATTGAGGCATAAATCTTAAGATTTCATTCTCTTGTACAAATCTTGACATATCAAGATGGTACATTTCCTTGATATGGCCTATTTTTCCCCTCTATAATTTTGGAATTAAAATCATTCCTTTAAGGGTGATTTAAGCCTACTAAGAAGTGATGTACCTTTATTTTCTAGATTGTTAATTGACTAATTTTGTTGAGCCAAACTAGTAAGTCTTATGGAAGAATACTTGCAAAATATCTCCCATACCCATTTCGATTTGGTTAAATACATTACTTGGAATTCAAACAACTCAAAAAAACATCAACTTGGTCAAAAATTTCAAACCCTTTGTTTATATGTGAGTGCACTTGAAGGGAAATATATTTCTACATACCTCTAAATATATCTTATTTTTTTTAAAATAATATATTTGTGGTTTACTAATATATTTGACCATATCTCTACTAACTTATATTAAATTTAACCTAGGGAACTATGGCTTAGCTCTTTGATTTCCAAACTGTAAAGCTTTTTTGGAAAAAAAATTTCCTTGTCATAGGAATTCTTAGTTTAAACTTAATCAAGACATTTGATGTGGTAAAAAGCAATCTCATTAATCAAAATTTAAATCAATTGAACCCACGAAGAAGGTACATCTTGGTTTAATTTTCCAAAACATCTTTACTTCCAAACAACAAAGAGAAAAAAAGGAAATTCATACCAAAACATTGTATCAAATTTCTAATATCAAACAAACATTTATTTCTTAGGTTTATCACTCCAAGGGAAAATCATGTATTTCAACACCTTGATCTTGTAAACAAGTCCCTCTTAGGTTCAAACATTAGGACCAGTCATCCCATTCATATCAAAAAAATTGACATCTCATCTCACAAAAAACTTTAGATTCTGGACACAACAACCTCCTAGACTTAAGTTTCCATCAACAAATAACCTAGTTTAGCTATATGTGTGTAAATGAATCCTTTTTCATACACTTAGTTAAATTATCCAACATCATTTTGAAAAAAATTATCGTAAAAGTCACAAGTCTAATCTTAAGATTCACAAGTTCATTAGCATCCTTATCAAAATAGCAAGCATCAAACCTGTAGGCTAGTGTTGTCCAAAATTTAGAAGTTCATCATCCATTCACATCATTGGTCCTAAACACCTTAGAGGGTCACTTTTTACCAAATTTTGAATTAATCCAAGAGTTCCAACAATATAGATCCCAACAAAATACTCCCAAAGTTGATCCAAAATTTATGGGAACAACAAGATCACAATACAAGAAAAACATGGAGTGAAAAAAAATCATCTACCATGAGTGATCCCAACAAACATGAATGTGATCCTAGAAGCTACTCAACCCCATCACAAAATCCACCACAAACTTCACTAGAAATGGGGTATGAAGTAGAATATGTTACAAATAACCCACATGAGCTCACTATAGAGGAACTACTTGAGTACCAACAAGATCCCAAAACTCACCATATCATCACCACTTTGATGAAGTTAAACCCAACACAATACATGCTAGCCTTAGAAAAGGAAGGAGAAAAACTCCCTTCAACATTCAATTTGGACACAATTATGGAGCAACCTTTGGGAAATATGGCTTCTTGGTGTAGGAGCACCTTATGCTTTTATGTCTCCATCAAACATTTTGTAAAAAAATGAATGTTCAAAGGAAAAGGCATTGTAAATAGGTTCTAGGAGGACAAAATGTCAAGAGTGCAAAAATGTCATTTTGGAAAAAAACAAGAAATTGAAAAAAATAATGCAAAAAGAAGGTGAAGAGTCATGTGGAGATCCATTCCAATGTATTTTAATCCCTAATAGGTCTCTAGGTTATTATGTTTCTAAAGTTGTCATTTGTTGTCAAAATTGTGAAAAGGCAAAAATTAGAAAAACGTGCAAAAATCATGGAATACCAAAGGTCATAAGGTAGTTTAGGTAGTTTAATTCAATGAAGGAAGTTAGAAATCCTTTATAAAGGAATTGTAACTCATTTATAAGATAGGGGAGGTTGTATAGACATGCAATGAATTGGAGGAAATGAAAAAAATCTTGAATAAAATCTATTTTTTTAAGAAATTACTGAAAATAGTTGCCTTCATACCTTTGTACGGATTTGTACAGGAATGGAAGCTCATGCGGATGTCTATAAATGATGAAGTAATCAATCCCCCTCGTTTTCCATTTTATTTCGTGCATTTTTGATCAATTTTGAGGTAGTTATTATATTTTTTCTAAAATCTATCAAAACCCCTATTAGGGTAAATAGAGGAAAACAAAATTAAGCTTCTTTCATTCTAACCAATAAAAAACTCTGATTTTTGGTATAAGGAATCTTGGATGCATCTATTTTGGTGTCCTAACATTGTAGGATCAATAGGTTAAGGGTGATATGCAAATGGTAATGTTTTGGACTATCTTAGTCTGAAAATCATAGTTTGGGAGCAGTCAATGGTGGTTGTAACCTAGGGTTTGTAAAAATATTTAATGAAATGGACATATGACAATTTTTTTTGCTTTAACAAATCAAGATTGATGTGTTTCAAGTTTTTTTTAGGATAATTTGATGTTGGAGTTATTATATTCAATAAGCCTAGTGTTTGACTGGCCTAATTAGGCCTATTGTGCAACGGTACAATCCTAATTATAGTCATGTATAAGGATCTATATGAAAAGATATGCTTGATAGTCATGATTTTAATGGCTACTAGGAATATGAGTTATCAATGAAGAATTGAGATTATGTGAAGGTGCAAACCTTAAGGATTGTTTATTTTGATTAAGTTAAATCTTTTAAATGATGAAAAAATAGTGGTGGTCTTGTTCAAGTCTAAGAAACAAGAAATCCAAATGTGTGCTATGTTGAGGTCTTGGCATGGTGAAGTCTTTTTGGTGAACTTGAAGATTTGAGTTTATTTGTATGGGTAGACCTTGTAATGGGTTATTTATGTCTAAATGGTGACATTGAAGGTGTATAAAGGTTTGGCAGAGGTCTATGGTCATGGTTTGGTTATTTTGATGTCTTGGTGTTTTGTGAATGAAACCTACTTTAAAGAATGAATTGGTAAAAGTTGAATGGTCCAGTGCTTTGATCAAGTTGTTTTGAGTCTGCTAATAGTTAAAAGACAAGTTTGTTGATTTGATGCATTGTAGTATGAAGTGAATTTGAAGAGATTTTTCTGAAAAGTTAAGTGATTCATTGGTGATGTTTAATTTGATCTTCTCCAATTGGTTTTGGGATAAAATTTCCCCTTGTGATTGGTGTTTTGATAGACGCCCTTGCATCACTTCTATTCCTCAAACATCCATTACACAACCCTTGGTACAAGGTGTAACTCAATCCATCACTCAACCATCTTCATCACATGTTGTAATTCAACCTTTGACTACTAGCCTTACAACTCGACTAGGAACCAACCTTGGCATCACTCCCAATTTATGAATCAACACAACTTTGGGTACACAAGACATAACTATCCCCCAAAACATAAATTGGACACCAAAATTTCATGCCCAACCATTTGCTTCCACCACCAAAAGTTCCCAAAGTGTTTCTATTGTTCAAAAATGTCATGTGAGTCAAACACCCCAAGTGGATCAACAAGGACAAGTAAACACCATAGTGTAAGGTCAATCCTTAACACAACAAGGTCAAACATTGAACCACCCAATTGACACATCAAATCAATTGGTTCAAAAAAAAATCAATCAAGAAAGTAAATTGGTCCCAAATCAAACCAACCAAGGAAACACATCAAACCCACTAGCCACAAATCCCATCAATCAAGGAAACTCACTAGTCCCAAATCAAACACATCAAGGAAGTTTGCATCCAATCAATTGGTCCCCCAACATCAAATTAATCAAGGAAATTATTCCAAGAAATTGACCAAAAGTCAAAGTATGCCACTAATATGACAACTCCAAGTGGCACCATCTCAAACTTTGGTCCTCTAAATAATGAAAAATCAAATGGGACCTCAAGCCTACATTCCTCCATCCCAATATCAAATTTTACAAGGAATTATAGAACAAAATCTAGGACAAAATGTACCAAATCCAAATATAATGTCCAATCCTCAAAATCTCATCACACATCAACCACCCCACAATAAACTAAATTCACAAATCACTCACCACATGGTCCCCCAAAATCAACCACTCATTCCAAAAAATCAAAACAACTCAAGCCAATACATTCAAGCAAGTCAATTTATCCAAAACTAAAACGTCATCTCACAATCTCAAGGACAAAATGCATTGGCTTATCAAAAACCTATTGTGAATCAACAATAACAAGCTCAATTTCTAGTGCAACAACAACAATCTCAATTACTAGTGCAACAAAAATAGGCTCAAGTACAAGCCCAATAACAAGCTCAATTTTTATCCCAACAACAATAATCTCAACTACAAGTTCAACAACTAGCTCAACTACAAGTGCAACAACAAGCATAATTACAAGCCCAAAAATTGCAAGCACAACAATACACTCAAAAATAACAAGTTCTTGCACAACAACAATAATAAAAATAAATATTTGTACTAAAACCTCGAACAACCATATGCAAGCATGCAACAAAACATCTTGAACCAAAATGCATAAGGAGCATACAACACACCTCCACCACTATCACCATTACATACACAATATCAAAATCCACCATACACACCATATAACACACCCCTAGATTAAAATCCCACATTTAATTCATCTACCATTTCACAATATAACACATATGATCCACCACCAAACCCAAAAGATGATTTTTCCTCTTAAATTAGGTTGCTCACGCAACAAATCCAAGACATCCAAGTGGGGAAAACAAAGAAATTACATGCACAACAAGACTTGTGTCTATACCCATTTAATAGAATCATTGCAATGATACCATTCTTGTCTAGATCTGAGATTCCCAAGTTTGACGAATATAAAGGGTGGGGAAATCCAAAAGATCATATGAAAGTGTTTTACGTGGCATGTATAGAAGTTGTGTACAATTACTCCTATTTGATGTGCCTTTTCCTATGAAGTTTGGGAGGCCCAATAATAGAATGTGTATACACTTGAAAATGTCCTAAATGATAGTACACACTGGAATCTAATATATTAACATCGTTTCATCCTGAAACCCATCTTATTTTCACTTATTTGATAATATTAACATAAGTAATTAAAATCAAAGGCCTTATGTCCATCTATTAATCTAATTAGGTCAATTCACTCCCTATCCTATTCACCTTTCATCTTGTTTAATCGAATAATGTGAATTATTTAATTAGCCTTCTTATATCTTCTTATTTAATTAAATAAATCCTAGTTATCCTAGTTATTTAGTTAAATATCCTAATCCCCCCTTTCATTAAATAAATAAATAATTTAATGTTAAATATTAAATTCCTCCAAAAGAGAATATTTCTATGGAATATCCCTCCCCTATGCAAATTATAAATTTGTTTCAATAACTAAATGCTAATTTTCCTCATCCACTTGCATGAGAATAATCTTTGAGAATATTCCCCCTTTTCAATCATTCAAAAAAGAGAATATTCTTCTCTGTAACAAACTTTCAACAAACTTCTTGAGAAATTTTTGAGAGTGTACTTTGCATGATTATAAGCACTTGACTAAATATCAACTTACATTTTCAACCCTTGATGGGAATCCATGATCCATGCCTCCATCTTCTTTCCATCCTGACCTTTGATTGATTCTTTCAATATTGACCATCAGTTTCATTTTTCCTATTATATAAATAGACTTTGAATCTATTGAATAGGGATCCATATTCTTATATAAAACTTATGTTGTTGAAAATCATACCCACTTGCATAAATATTTAGCATATATCTAGCATTTTTTAGTTTAAATATTAATCATAGTAGCTTAAAAATTCATTAATGGCTTCCATTTTAGCTTAGCTTGCATCATTTTAGTCTAATTTGCATCAAATTGCTTTCATCTTTGAACTTGTTGGTTATTTTTTTAAGAACCAAACTTAATCTCATTCCTTACCTATGAATCTACTAGAACTCAATTATTAGCAAGGTTGAGGATTGGCCAACACCTAAGTGAAGCATTTAAAACCCCACTTCTTCTCTCTGGGCTTTGTGAGATCCAGGAGGGTAATCCTACTCATGCTCATAATATCCATACTTGATCAAGAGCATTTCTATACACAGATGTATTCCTTAAGAAGTGAAAATAAACCAAAATTGTCTAAGGCTTGGAAGACCTCTTATGAAATTGCTATTTATTTTAGCGAATACACTAATACTGAAGGTTTGTACAGTGTAATTTTAAGTATGTTTTGAATTCATTCCCATTTTAAATCTCTGGTTAGGTTCATCACTAGCTTAGTCAACCACAAGATAAAATAATGGAAATACTGGTGCCTAATTTGAGGGAAAAATGGAGTCATATTTTGCAATCAATCAATAATACAACTATAATTTAACATCAGTAATCAGGGGACTATTAGCATGCTCCTTTGTGGAATTCAACTCTTTGCATTTTAGAACATTTCTTCCTTACCAAATCCTATATCCTTTTTACCAAAAACTAATGACCTCATTTTAGTATTAAATCAATTCATTGAATTGAAGCACAAAAAAACCCATTAATTCAATGCAAATGAAAGGAGACAAATGAAATTATAATTAAAAATTTCATTCATGATTTGGAAGAAAATCCACAGGAGAGCACATATTTTAGAGCTAATATTTTCTTTCATTACTGATATTGCTTTGTAAAACTATTTTTAAGATCATTATACAGTATGACTTATGCCCTAGAAAGGCTTTTGATATATCCTAACTTATCTATTTACATTCTATTGCTCTTTGAGCATAGCTTTCACATAGGCCTTTCTTAGACTCAAAATATTCTAAACTCTCTTTCTTCAACCATGAAATCCCCTTTATAAATAGGGGAGCAACAAGCATCTAGTTGAGTTACAATTTCATTTCACTTCATTTCAAAACCTAATTTCAACCAATTTTTGAGAAACTCCCCAGGTGGTTTTATGTAATAATTTAAGAATAGGGGAAGAAAAAAGACAAAACAAATGCATAGGGTACCATTAGTCATTTCCACAACATCCACATTGAACAAAAATATTATGTATCATATTAGCTGGAGGACCTCCACATCAGCATGGAAGAGTAAAAGGAAAAAATCGTGGACATATTGAAAAGAACACCTATGCAAAGATCACGGTGTCATCAAAAACAAAAACAAGGAGAAGACTCTATTCTGATTCATTAGCATCAGAGAATGCTCAAACACTCTTTGTTCATGACAAAATTCAAGAAACCATCACCACATCTTCATCAGATCTTTCATATGGCACCAAAGAGAGACTATATTAGCCATATCTCAAGTTAGTGTCACCTTCAACATCTGAAGGAATATCAGAGAGCATAATGGGAGAATTATGTTTTCCCAAGTAGGCCCTATCACTCTTGTCTTTTCTCCTCGCCTTCTTCATAGGCTTAGCTAGCTCATTTCCCTTAAACTTGACCAATTCTTTTGAAATGGTCCTATTTCTTAGGTTGTAAGTACTCTGGACAATTTCTTTCTTCTTGTGACCTCAAGCCCTCCTCTTACCCTTTGAAACCTTAGAGGTTGCCTAGTTTTCTTGCTTAGCCATAGACACATCCTTATAACACTCAAACACATTTAGCTAGCTATACCTCCTAACTGGCTGAATTGGCATACCGGTCTTTCCCATCTCATAGAAAAAAAGATGAAAACTAGCTATTCTAAAATGAGAAAAAAATAAAAATTTAAAAGCTTCAAATTCAAATTTGCAGGGAAACACACCTACAAACTTAGACCATCATAACTAGTCCCAGAAAAAATGAGTTCCTAAATGGACTAGAGCATGAATGATAGAGATCTCAATTTAAGACTAACTCACCCAAGACAAGAAAGTTCACCTTACTCAGACAGAATTAACACCGTCACACTTATTCACTAACCCACACCTCACATTCACTACAAACTTGAAAGATGGTGAATATGAACAAGCAATCTGCATTAAATAGACAATTTGGAGAATGCAAAAATTAATGATTCAAGGACTCCTCGAGCAAGCGAGTTGATAACTTAGCAACTCAGCATTGAATCTGGGTCATCGATCTTAGAGGATTTAAAACTTCATCCATGGCGATCATGAACATCATTTTTTAGCCTTTAGTAACTTATTCCTAGAAAATAGTGATGCCACCTCAAATGTTGCCACATTTTCCCTTAATCTTGATTAATCATACATGATCTAACAATTAACATGCATCGTTAAATCAATCTGTGCTCCTTAATATTAGCAAAGTACATAAAACCAACATTTTAAAGAGAACAATTCCTCATACACCTCATCGCCCATCGGGGGCCTCCCCCAAATTCTAGGGTGCAATCAACAATGAGAGTATTATCGTGATGAACCTTAGTCCATTGGATCATCCCACTTTAAGTCCACATCAATGGTTCTCCACTCATCTCGCTACTTTCTTTTTTGCTTTATATGATGTCCTCAAGATTATGCCACATTGCACTTTTCTAGCAATAGTTGTTACCTATCACTAACACATCTCATCCTTTATCACCCCCATCAATGGTACAAATATCCATGCGATGAAATATTAGACATTGGATATGTGGCCCATCCTCGATCACGCTCATCTTCCCATTGCACATCACTAATTTAACTTCATAATTTGGACCTTATTAGCGACGAGAGATACAACAAAGAAGCCAAGTTAAGAGATGTACACCTGCATGAGAACCAATGATACAAAAGAAATCACACATAAGATCTATTCAATTTAGAAAAGAAACTTGAACAGATAACTCCATTGTTCATCGTTGTTTTGAAACTTAAGCTTTGGAGTGAATTCATGATGAGCAATAAAAGAAAATACAAAAGCACTAGACCATCACTCATCACTAATTCTCCTCATATAGTTTGCAAGCAATTAGCGATGAGAGATCCCCATGATGACATTGAATGTTTGTATCGCGTACCGCTAATGTAGAACTTATCATTCAAAACCCATTCACGATGACTGATGAAAAGAAGAACATAACAATAAAGGCTATTTCTTATCACTATTACAATACTCAAAGATCAAAATCCATTAGTGATAATCAAATATTCAATGATACAAGGATAATAAAAGAGCATCACTTATCGTGTATCGATATAAAATGCTGTAAAATCTATCCACGATGAGTGAAACCAAAGAAATACTACTCATCGCGCATCACCAATTCAAAACATGCACTCTAGAAGTAATCTACGATGAGCGATAAAATGAAATGGCTGATGGAACTTTAAGTGACAACCTTTAAGCATGTGTTCATAAGTTGTTCTAACAAAGGGGACCCTCTAGGATGATACGAGAGAAAGGGCTCAAAAAATTCTGAGTCATAAAATGCAAAGGATGTAAAGGCCAAAAAGGCACTTTACTTTACCTTATAAAAATAAGAAACTTAGACCTACGCATGGGGGACCAGTTACCCCACAACCATGAATGGCATAAGATGTTTTAATGTGACTCGCAATGGGAAATAGGAAGTCAATAACAAAATAAAAAGTTTCAAGCATTCAAAGCCAAGGTTTCTTAAGGAAGGATTCCAAGCCAATAAAATAACCCTTCAATATTGATAACAAGTAGAACCCTAAGCCCTCAAATATCAGCCCAATATTCAAATGTAATAAGGACTTGAGATGGAACATAAAAAAATTTAGGTTCCATTAGAACTTCAGTTTAATTTAGCATAGGTTTGCATACACCTACATAAAAACATCTTAGCATTTATCATGTTAAACTAGCTTTCATGATGTTTTGTTCAATAAAAATGATTGAAACAAGCTCATATTATCCAAGGGATTGGGAAAGGGTTTCCATTCCACATCAATGAAACACCACTCCACCAATAGGATAAAATTAAAGGTCTTAGAATAGATGTTTTTCAAGATTTCATGTTTTTAGCATGTTAGTTTAATGGCTTCTTTGTTTGATTGATTTTGAAAATCTTATTTGGATTAATACTTAGGGGATTAAATAGGGTTTAAATATGTATGGATCTAGTCTATTTAGTTCACACTATGACATTGGTCACAAAATGGTTCTCACATTTACCTCCTAGAATTCAAACCTTCCAAGACATAATCAATTGGTTTGTGGATAATTTTTCCTACAACATATACATGGACATAAGCTTGGAAGAATTATACACCCTAAAAAAAAGGGGTGAATCCTTTGTGAATTTATTACAATGATGGAGGCATAGAACCAACAAAAGAAAATGGCCAATTCCTAAAGAGAAACAAATAGGTATCATTATTTCTAATGTAGACACAGATCTATCCTTTCAACTAAAAATGAAATGTGTCACATTATACCAGAAACTCATCCCTAGAGCCCTTAACATTGAAAGAGCCCTTATTGCACAAGGAAACACTCAAGAATATAAGGGAAACAACTGATCTACTAGTTCCAATGACAAGCCCCACATTTGGGCCAAGAACAAGAATGTTACTAATGATGGTGTTGTTGATGCAAAGTAGTCCTAATTTCTCTAAGACAAAACACACACCCAACCAATGAACACACAATAGAAAACGTGACAACCAAACATGCAACCACTAAAAAATCAATGCTGCAAACACTCAAAGAGGACCACAAAGACTAAAAAATTCTCCTATATGACAATTCACTCCAATAGGGGAACCTATGGAATATGTATTGAAGAAGTTGATATAGTAAAATCTTATCACACTCCCAAATTTCAAGAACTACCAAGAGCCACAAATTAGACCTCCTAGCTATAGAGAGGATCATTTTTGTGAATTTCACTGATACAAAGGTCATAACACACAAAAATATTTTAGACTCAAGCATCTAATCCAAGATCTTATTGAACAAGGAGACATCAATGATAAAAAAATTAGGGAATGAAAAGTCTATTTTTTTTACAAAACTCCTATGCTTGATCATGAAAAAGTGAAAGATTCAAAAAGGAAACAAGCTCAAATAATGTAAACCATATCAATGATAACATAGTGGGACACATTCATGTCACTTATTCATCACAACATGAGGAATAACAAATTCATCAAGATACCGTTTTAAAAAAATTCCACACAAATCAACAATGTCTAGCAATATTTCATATCATAATGGCATCAAGTATGTATTAGATTGTGATATCTCTCCCTCTTTTGAGATCATGATTGGGAATATTGAAGAAGTTCCAAAGAAGCAAGAAATATGCCTTATTTCACCCATACCTACAAAATTTCATGAAGAATCTTTTACCGATGATGTATCATCCACCTAAGAATCATGTCAAGAGGAGGTTCTTGATTATATTGAAAGTTACTTTGAATTGAGTCAGGATCAAGATACCATATCCCCATGACATTTTCATTATTTGCATACTATATTCCAATCAATAAGTGATAGTGTCTCTACCCTAAGTCAAGATGAAGAGCTCACTTCCCCAAAGTATGATCATGAATTGATGGACATATTCGAAACCATTCAGACTTTCAAGGATACCCATGATATGTTTCCTTCTAATGTACATATAAACATTCTCATCTAAAGCAAGGGTCTTCCACTCTTGACATTACTACACAAAAAAAAACAATAGTAGAGATTCTTGATTCTTACAGTGATTGTGCATCATCAATATCTTTTGAATCAACATCAACATCTTTTGAAGCAATATCAAAAAATGAAGACATCTTAGAATCAGGGAAGATAATTAATATTCTTGAATAGTGGGAACCAATGGCAATATCATGTGTCCATGAAAAGTCATATTTAGCGGCCATTGATAAGAGGATACATTACCAAGGAAAATGATTAGGTCTTATTGAACATAACATCTTGAATCCAGTAGAATCAAAGCATGAAAATTTAATGTCTCCACAATACTTGCAACAACTTTGTCTAGTGTAAACACCAACATAGGAGGCATGAAGAATCCTCATGATAGAAATTTTGTCAATTCTACAACTAGCCATATCATGAATCAACATCCACACATTATTCCATTTTTAAATTGGGACCAACATGAAAAGAAAGATT
Source organism: Sequoia sempervirens (assembly GCA_007258455.2). Taxonomy (NCBI): domain Eukaryota; kingdom Viridiplantae; phylum Streptophyta; class Pinopsida; order Cupressales; family Cupressaceae; genus Sequoia; species Sequoia sempervirens. The sequence continues at coordinate 44,705 of VDFB02289857.1, read as the reverse complement.
CCTATCAAAGAAAGGAGAATGTCACCAAATAAAAAGTAGTATAGCCAAAAGGATAGAGAAAATATAAATGGATACCAAAGCATACAAAAGAAGATCATCCATATCACACTCTATTAGTTAGAGAAACTATGGGGAGAAATAAAAAGGGGAAATGTATCTATTGAAGATGTCCTCAAAAACAAAAGAAAGCTTCTCAAGTAGTGTACAAGGTATATCAAATAGTTGATCCCAATCCTATGCAAACCTCCCATTATTACTCATCATCCCAAGTGTGGAGAATCAAAGGTTCCAAACTATTGACCAATCCATCCCATATTCCTTCATGCATGTCACTGTGCACTCCATTCATAATATTTGATTCCCACATTGACCATGTGTTGGAAAATACTCTTCATCATAAGGATTCTAAAGGCACTCTATCGTGATGTGTACACCTAGACAAGGTTAATTCTGATATCAACAAGGTAGATCAAAATTCTCAAAAGTTGCATTCAAGCACTTGTATCTTATCAAAGAAGCTTCCTCAGGTAGGACATCATTGGCATGTTATGATAGTGGCCTCTACATCAATACAACTAGGTGGTTCAACATGAGCATAATTCTTTTTTTTTTTTTTAAATAAACAAAAAAAAGAAACAAAAAATGAAGAAAATAGTAAAGATAAAAATAATCCTCTAGTGAAAACCACTACAATGGAACTTTAGGCATGTAATATGATGAAAACCTAGAAAAAAAGCATCATGAGTAGAATCTAGCATCTATATGATCCTTTTTAGATGGAATTATCTCATCCCTATCATGATAAATCCAATATATCCTCCATCCATCCAATCCATATTTATCTAGATCTTCCAGTTTATCTTGATCTTGAAAAAGGTTCAGCATAAATTTTAACTTTAATCATGGAAATCTATTGATTGGCTCTTCACCATTTTTTCTCATGAAGTCCCATAACCCATGTCTAGCATGATAAGACTTTGTTGAATGCTTCACATATACATTACCTGTCTTGGTTTGTCCATTGAACTATGGAACATTGCTAGACACTAGGAGCAGGTTCTTGCACTCTTATTTTCAAACAACTCTTGATCCATGTCTCATATCTCACAAGGTGACATCAACATCATGATCTAGGTATCATTTATCCAAATCCAAAACACTTGCAAAATCATCAAAATCCAAAAAACATCAAAATCTTGTATAGCCAAAAATCCAAAAACATTCAAAAAGTTATAAAGTTATAAGTCCAAGAAATTGAAAACATCTTCAAAAATCTAAAACATTCAAAACATCTTAAAAAATATAGAACATCCAAAACATCTTGAAAACACCAAAAACATCCAAATCACATCAAAATCCCTAAAAAATTCAAAAAGTCAAAAAATCAGAAAATCAAAAACATGGTTGTTAAACTACACTATCTCTAAGCTTGGACAAAGGAAAGGCCATCACTAATGAGACCTCGAGACACAATAGTTAGTATTTAAGAGTTTGTCACAATAAACTGAAAATCCATCAATGTTCATATCTCATCAATAAATGGTTACTAGTTAGAGTGTGTCAAACTATGTCATCTCTATGTGTATAATGTAGGCAAGGCCATCACTGATGATCCCTCGAGGTGCTAGGTTAGTTTCCCCTTAGGTCTTGGTCTAAAATTAGAAAACACAAAAATGTTTGAAATTTTGAAAACCCAAAACATTGGAAAACATTCAAAAAATCCTAAGCAACCTCAAATAACCTAAAAACCTAAACATGAACATATACCCAAAAAGATCATAAACAACCTCAAAAAATTTGAAAATTTCAAAAACATTAAAATATTCTAAAAATGTCCAAAACCACCTATCCCATTTTTCTTTCACTCACAAAAAACTTTCCATCCGTAGATAAATCAACTATCACTTTCCACCTTTGGTAAAACAATTAGAAACAAGTATGGCAATTAGTGAAGTGTGAACCTAAAATGTAAAAATCTAAAGTCTAGATCATGAGTAAAGAAGTCAGTAACATTTGTATCAATGGCCTATCAAACAATTAATATTAGTCAAAACATCTGATAATCATGTCTTAGGATGCATCCTTACTAAAATGGAAATTCTTGTAAAATAACCTTTGTGAATACTTGCTTTGTTGTGTGTAGGGAGGTCATTTGAATAAATCGTTGACTATTATGCATGCTTTGGTTCAAAATGTTCTAAACTTCTAAACTAAATTCCAACGAACTTTCTATATGTCTAGTATGAGCAAGGATTGTCCTATCTATTTGAAAAATCAAAGTCCATCGCACTAGATACAAAGCCATCCTAGTTATGAATACCATGATGCATTGTGTCTGTGTTATATCAAATATAAGGAATGAAATGATGAAGTATCCCAATCCCTGAAACAAGCAAGTCATCAATCTCATCACAATATCTAAATGAAGTCTCAATGAATCATAGACTTATTGGACTTCTGAATCAATCTCAAAATCAATGGTTAATCCATCCTATTCTTCTATCTTCTTTCCATGCTAACATGGTATCATGACAGTCAACATAAATAATAATGCATCCATCTTGCATCCACAAACCATCAACATACAAACATCCTACATAATCATAATCATATCATAAGCATAACATCATCACATAGAAAATACACAAAAATAAATGAATCCATCTCATAGCATCAACATCTTCCATCATCATGGAATATCATATAGAAAAGATACTAAAAAATAAGGTAAAACATCCATCACATTGCATTTATATCATAGATCATACATTGCATACATCCATATAACATCAAATCATAAATCATAAATCAAATCATAGCATATGCATAAAAAATGTAAGCATCCATACATAATCATAAATTATAAAGCATCACATACAATGAAACATCACATCAATAAAGTGTTGCATCAAATCATCTCATATATATCATCATCAAAATGTGACTGTCATGATACAAAAATCTAAATTAGTTTGTAATGTCATAAAAAATGGGTATACATGAGGCTATCAAAAATAAACCAATGAATGTATATACATATCAATATCAAGGTTGCACATAAAAAAAGTATCTATGCAAGGCTATCCATGGCTCTGATGGTCCTCATGATGGGATTGATCTTGGTGTCCCACCAAAGGCTTCTGGTGACCACTACCTAAAAATTGCTGGTGGACTTAGGGTGCACATCCTAAACCACTAGGTGCCACTCTACTCTACGAAAAAATCTAGCCATTATTTGTGAGGAGGAACATCCTAGTAATAGAGGGTCCTATAATACGTAGCCTTTGCTATGACCTACCCATACATATGAGTGGAAAAAACCTAGCCTTGTGCCTACTGAGCCTAGATAGCCACAATCTCTAGCTATTACTGATGACCTATCTCCTATGCCAAATACAGGTCAAATTGTTGTCATAGCTGGAACTCTTGGTAATGCTTTCCTTTGTATCTATCTTGATCACTAGTCAACTACTAGACTTGTTGGATTAGTTGGTCCCTCTATGTTGTCAATTCTTGGATCTGTGTGTCTTGTGGGTTGGGACCCTATGGCTAGGCTATTTTTGCTACTACTAGTTTGGTGGTGGTGGTGGTGGTGGTGCATATCTCAATAGATGTATCAAATAAGGATTTCTAGGCACCTGTCCCACCCTTGGCTATTGGCCAATACCTTGATCTTGCTACTGCTACTGGTGTCCGTCTTCAAGTACTTAACCATCATGCCCATCCTAGGGATGCTATTAAGGAGGTTTCTATAGTCCTTTTCCCTATTATATTCCCTATCCTCTAACTTATCTTTGACCTTTGCCCCTGTCGGGAACCTACCCCCCTATCGGATTGGTCAACCGCACTAAGGCATGCTGAAGGAACCATGCATCATATGCAGGTGTAGTCCTTGCATCATATGGGTCTCCGACATAAACCTATTGTTATGGTAAAAGGGACCAAAAGTTATCAATCACCACATGTGGCAGGACATGTTGTCCCTAGACTATCTCTTAGATAATCCATGCAAATATGGCTCTATAGGTGGGCTACACAACATCTTGGACCTCACTGAACTACCTAGCAACTCAGTCAGGAGATATCTCTCCACCATAGTATGCTCTCAGCCTATAATGTACCTCATTTGATGAGTATAAAATAACTTCTCTTGGTCATTTTACTAGGGATGGGCTTGCATCCATGGGCTCCATCAGAAAACTTTCATGCCATTGATAAATCACCTTCAATGGGTGATCCACATTGTGCCTGTGTATTGCAAAGTGGTCATAGCTCCATATCTATATATAATCAACTGGTCAGGATTAGTGTCAAAAATTGTGATAATTGGTCAAAGCACAACAATATGCTCCATGCCCAAAAGTGTAAAATAGTGATTCCAACCCCTATCACCTACCCCCTTAGGTATAGGACCTAATGCATGTCATGGTATAAAGAAGAGAGTACAACTGGGCCCCAAGTATAAAGTGTCATCGTTTGGGACCATACCTACCTAGGAAAGTCCCCAACCAAAACTAAATCCTTTGCCTCACTGGTTGGGAACTAGTACTCCCAAAATCAACACTCTGATAACCAAGGTCAAATCTGGCACCTTCCCTTTATAATCTCGTAGGTCTATCTAGTGGTTGTCCACCCAAATAGTCTCCAGCTCGAGCACATCAAAAATAATATCCATCCCCAAATCAATTCTAGAAATGATTCTCTCCCTATGGATGGGGACCCACAAAATGTACCATATGTCCTCTAGTGTGATTATGGAATCTCTTGTAGGAAGATGAACTGAAGAGGTCTCACTACGCCAGAGCTCCACCAACTAAGTCATCATAGCAAGATGCATCTAGATCTCTAGTATGTCTGCTACGAATCCAAGTCTGATCATTCCAAGGAAAGATTTTGCATCATTCCAAAAATGGTGAATGTGAGAAAGAAGGTTGGGTTGACGCTCACAAGACATGATCGATTGAATGATCTCCTACATGCACGAAGTGAACAACATCAAATTTCCTAAAAAAAGACAAAATTTGGAATCTAAAACCCTAAATCAACAATTGCACGCCAATTTGACAATTGTGCCACTCTAGTAAACTATAATTACATAACAATTTTATAATTATGTCACTAAATACAATTTCACATTGGCATTCAATTATGATGTTGGGGAAAACAACTCAGTGCATCACTATATTCCAATAGTATTGAAATTGTTTTAACAATTGTGATGCTGGACCAAAATGATTCATTGCACTGCTATTTGACAATAGTGATGCTATGCTATCTTGCAAATGTACCCCTAGACCTAACTCAAAAATTGTGATGCATTCTTACAAATGTGTCATTGTGGCACAATTTCACCATTGACTGTGACAAAGGCATCCCAATACAATGATGCAATTGTTTGACCTAATTCAACGTGTAACAAATGCAAAAAAATGTGAAAAATGAGAAAAGTTTTGGAATGCATACTAGGGGTCTTGCATCGACTGATTGTTGGTACTCTCATACCCTATCCGTGAGGTGCTGGGGAAGCACTCGATCAACCATATCATCAAGAGTCAAAGAAAAAATAGTAGTATCTTTCTAAATTAGTGAGTGCAAATAAATTGAAAATGATCCCTCAACCTCTATTTAAGCCTAGAAATTAGGGATTTTTCCATATTAGGGTGGGAAAATGGTATTTTTAATCCATTTAATCTATTTTTGAGCTATGCAACTTATTCCGAGGTATTTTTTAAGGTTTCTGAGCATGTTTTCATGTCCTAGAGAATATTTTCTGCAACTGAACCTATGCTAAATATTTTTTGTGATCTCGACTTGAAAATTAAATTTTTTATTCAATCTCTCGAGGGGATAGGGTACTAGCTTAATCCCTTTTGCTGGGGAAATGGTGAGGCACCTAAAAAAATCAAGAATTTTTAAATTTTTGATCTGAGCAATAGCATTGATTCAAAAAACATTAGTCTTTGAATGAATGTAGCAGGTACCTCACTTCAAAGAGAGGCAAAATGTAGACACTTAAAATTTTCCTAATCAATATCGCACATCTAAATTTTATTACTAACACAATTTCATCTCAAATCACCTCTTTTCGACCATTTAATTAAATAATCTTCATTATTTAATTAAATTTATCAATTTTCTCCTATTAATCAAATAATCAATGTTATTTGGCTAAATTCATCCCCTTTCATACTAATTTTCATCTTATTTAATTAGATAATGTGAATTATTTAATTAAATTTCTTATGTCTTCTCATTGAATTATTTAGTTAGGAAGTATGCTTCTTCAAATCAATGAGATCCATTGATTTATATCATTGATCCTTGTAAAATTTCATTCTCATCCATTGATGGGAATCCTTGATCCATGCCATCTCCTCTTATTGATCTTCATCCATTGATTGATCAAATCAATTTTGACCATTGATTCAACTATTTCTCCTATAAATAGTCCTCATTTCTATGGGAAGAGGATCCACTTTCATTTAGAGTAACTGTACTATATCAAATTTTAGAGCATTCTCCATTAGCATTTTTCATTTAGCATCCATTTTAGTTAAGATTTACATCCATTTTAGCTCATCATTCATCCATTTTTATCAATCTTCATCAGTGGAATCCATTTGAAAGCTTGTTTCAACTAAGTGGTTGGGAAAGGGCTGACATTCCACATCAATGCAACACCAATCCCCCAATGGGATGAGGATTGAGGCATTAGATTAGTTTCCATTATGCATTTCTAGTTAGTTTTATGTTTAATAGATTCTTTGTTTGATGTTTTCAAGAATTTCATTGGGAGCTTGACTTAACTAGTTAGGTCTTGGTTTATTTCTTGTGGATCAAGCAGGTTTAGCTTAGGTTATGATCATGCTCACATTATCTATGATAAGAACTATAGTACCAACAATGTATTCAAAACTCACAATTTTTTTGCAATTATTCTAAGGTTTCGTCCATTTGTTTTATATTTTCTTGAGGGACATTAGCAACCATTGTGTCAACATCAATCACATTGTTTGTGGGTAGGGTGGTCATGCAAAATGTGGTATCAAAGCTATGTTCCATAATGGGTTGACTAGTATCAACAATATGAGTGAAAGAGTTGGAAAACTCAAGATCCATGATGGATGTAGTAGCATAGGATGACATGTGTCTCAAACTACATCTTTCTAAAGTATTGGTAATAGGACACTAGGTTTGAAGCTCATACAAGTTTCACCAAACCTAATTTGTAATAACCTATTCAAAATTATTACTTTATTATTATTATTGTAAATGGCACATGAATATACTCCAAATTAAAAAGACATAACTAGTGGCTAAAGTCAATCATAGCTACAGATGTCCATTTAAAATGAGTCAAAGATTCTTATATTCACTTCAAAAGGTCAAATTACAATATCAATTTTGACTTGGCTCCTAAAGCATCAAAGTCATTATATTGTACATATTCCATCAAGTACATGAATGTATTACATCAAATTACAACATAGACTATAACAGCCTTGTGAACAACTAAGGTTAAGGTTCTTCTTTGATGCTCACCTCCACTAGTGGATGAGAACATGGTTGAAGCGCTTTACCTCCCAACCATGAAGCTTATGCTTCCCCAATATTCTTCTGACTTGAAGAATTCTCAACCTTGCATGGAAAGTTTAGCAAGAGAATGATCAAAAAGGTGGAATCTGGTGTGTTTCCATATATCAACATGCAATGTCTATCTACAAGTTAGAAAATAAAGTGTAATATCTATGCTAGGAATGGAAAAGAGTGAAATCACAAAGTTCATACATACATAATGAACTATGTTGCTTGGCCAAGCATAATAAATGTGTTGCAACAAAAACAATCAATAGGTTCTAATAAAGAAAACCTATACTCTTTGAACTCCATTTCGACACCCATCCCAAAAGGTAACTTTCTACTATATATCATATAACAACTATCATAAATAAGTTGTTTGCATCTGAATATTATTTATTTAAGCAGAACAAATACTATTTCCTACTAAACAGTTATGAAGCAAGTTGTTTACACATGCACATTCATTGTTTATACAGAACAAGCACTATTCCCTACTAAATAGTTATAAAGAAAGCTACTCACATATGTACATTCACTGTTTATACAAAATAAGCACTGTTTCCTACTAAAAAAATATAAAGCAATTGTTCACATATGTACATTCGCTATTTATACAAAAAAAGTATTGTTTCCTACTAAATAGTTATAAAGCAAACTATTTCCAACTAAACAATTTATTAAGAAAAGATTCTTTTAGCTACAAATATAACTTTTAACAAACAGAGCCATTTGCAAATGAATAAACACTATTTACATAAACACAATATTGTCTCAAACTAAACCGTTACATTTAAAGAAAAATAATGTTATTTACCCTGTTTATTGATCGCAAGTTGTTTACATGCTAAACGATCACTTTACAAGTAATGTTTACCATTAAGTACAAAATGGGTTTATACATATATTTAAAGGTCTCTCTAGATTGATCATTCACATTGATTTGGTGCATTTCCTTCTTAGAAATAGTAACATACATAGATTTGACCTTTAAAACAATCTGGTTTCTCTCTAGATTCAACATGCATGCTTCTTAGTTACAAGGGAACAACCCTTTGATCTTATATATTGAATCCTAGTTGGTTTTCATTCGAGGGTATGTGCAGAATCATGATGGGCCAAAAAGTGGCAATATGATGGGTATGTGTAGGGTATGTGGCTGGCAACTTTTTTTAACCCAAAATTGATGAAATGAAAAGGGTTTTTAAAGGAGATTCTCAACTTTCCACCAATATAAATTATGCTTTACTTTGAGTTTAATAAATAATTATTATTCATTTTCTATTTGAATTATGACTAAAGTCCTGATTGACAGGCTGATTGAAAAACCTCTATAGCTTTCAAAGGATATCATTATTTTTGAATCTGAAACATGCATCACATTCTATGCTTCACATACTATAGGATTAAAAAAACAAAAATTGAATTTCATGAAGTTTTGACCAAGTTAAGGTGGTCAGACATACAATTTTTTATATTTTTTAATAGTTGTAATAAAAAATTCATAATTAATTATTTACTTGGAAAAAAATTACAAAAAATATGCATCACATTTGGACATAAGTCCTCTACTTATATCTAAAATCTTATTTAAAAATATTATCATTTTATTGTGGTTAGGGTGGTCAGAAAAACACCTACTTGTTATTTTTTCCTTGAAATTTAAGTACTATTGCATTGAAATTTCAAAATTTCACCAAATAGATTTTTTTAAAAATAAACCTAGTAGTTTAAAAACTACATTCAATTTGCTACAGATTCTATTGTTGCATTTTTTTGAAATAATATAGATAACTTATTCAAATTTTTACATCAAGTTGCCTAACTCTGATTTTTTTGAATTTTTTGCCACTTAAGGGCTTGTTTTCTCCATGATGATCCTACACATACCCTAGATTTAAACAAATATTTCACCACCTTTCCCACTAGGAGGTGGTGGCATTGTATACATACATTACAATTTAAGCTTTTGATTTAGCTATTGTTTATCAACCCAATCAATAAGGTGGATATGAAACATTTAAAAACAAAGCACAAGGTTGATACCCCTTTTTCATGGGATCATTGATCAACCCATAATAATGTTTATTCATCATAAATTATAGTGTAAAAGAATAGAGATTCCAATTATCCATCGAATGGCTTGCACGAGAGTGCGACCATGAGGAACAATCATACTTAATAATTATAAGGCTCGACTTAGCTCAGGGAGCTAGCCACAAGGCTTATACATAAAGCTCATACAATACAACCTCAGGCTGAGTGGCCCAAACAATGGTCGATGCCATGCCATTCGGTTGGAGACCATGGTTATTCATTGAGAATGAATTTTACAGTTTAAATGATGCAATCAAAAAATAAAAATGGACGAATACCATTCGACAATGAGGAAAATTATAGAGGAAAATCAAGTTTCTTTTCTTAAGTGATCGTATTACCTTAGAAATCGAGCTTGTGTGAATCTATATTTTGACTTTTCCCTCACCCACGAGCTCTCCCTCTACTTTTTCCTTCCAACAAACAAACTTCTTCATTGTGCTTTTTCACCCACACAACCTGTGTATTCAAAAATGGAAACAACATATTCTGTTTTGCATGTCTCTAGTGGAGGGATTATTGCCTTACTGTCGGCCACTACTTGTTTGAACATTACTATTAATTTCATGGTAGACCATGTCCTCTATAATCTTATTTTATTTTTGAACAATTTGATATTTTTTTAATTTTTTTTAGACTGCAGGAATTGGGTAGCACAACCCCCTATAAACTGCAGTGCGCCTGGTAAACTTTTTAACGTGACCGGCGGCGCTGGCGCGACACGCCCTCCGGTACCACGGGACGGGGGAGACTAGAACTCGTGACCAGCAGAGCCGCAACAGAATTACTTAGCCAACCGAGCTAGGGCCCCCGCCCTTTGAACAATTTGATATTAGAATCTTGTCGGTTATCGATTTAAATTTTGATGAGAATATGAATATGTATATGTATTTATATATATACATATATATATGTATATATGTATATATGTATATATATTTATGTATGTATATATATATGTATGTATGTATGTATTCTCATTTCTATACATACATACATACATACATACACACACACACACACATATATATATATATGCATGTATACATTCGTATATAAATGATTTGTTTGGAAAAATTTATAAGTTCCATATGTCATTTTTTTAATTAACGAACTTTAATTTCATCTTGAGAATCCATATAAACAAACTAAAATAATTTCTTTTCACTTAATTTTCACATAATGAATTTTTTTATCCTTTTTAATCATTATTTTCAATACTTTCATTCATTTTCTTTGAAACATAGATTTTGAGCAGACAATATAGTCTACATGACATTCATTTTCAAACACTAAAACAATTCAAGTCATGAAATTACGTTCTTCTATATATGCAAAAATAGTTCAAATGCAAGCCATCATGCCATTTGTGGTGTGTGCACCTAGATTCCAACTAGCTTATCATTTGATCTAGCTAAACAATCCTCTTCAATTGTGTTATCATCCTTCAACCTGTCACCCTAGAATTGCACACACTTGCACTTGCAAATTGATTAGTAACGTTCAATTCTTGGTAACATAAAATAATTTCCAAAAGTTCACAAAGTCAACACTAGTCAACTTCTTTTATTCAATTTTTGAATATTCTAGAATCTCCATTTAATATTTAATTGAATTTCTTCAATAATTCAATTTACCATATTATGATAAATAATCAATAAAATTTGGTTATGACATCCTTCCCCTCTTGGAAGAGACATTGTCTCGATGTCTAGTAAGTCAAATAAAATAACACCATATCAAATTCTTAACATACATTTCTATTTCAACATCATGTTAAAAATATGTCTGTTTCAACATCACATCAAAATATATGTCTATTTCAACATCACGTGAAAAATATATGCCTATTTCAACATTACATCAAAAACATATGTCTATTTCAACATCACATCAAAAATATGTCTATTTCAATATCACATCAAAAAATGGTCTATTTCAACATCCCATAAAAAATATATGTCTATTTGACAATCACATCAAAAATATATGTCTATTTGAACATCACATCAAAAATATTTCTTATTTCAACATCACATAAAAAATATATGTCTATTTCAACATCACATTAGAATTATATGTCTATTTCAATATCAAAATTTTAAAGCATGAAATATCATAGTATCTCAATCCAAATAATTTCAAACAAAATTATTGAGTTTCTTTTTCAAGAAAGCAAATGTGGAAAGGGGTATTCTATTTCTTCCACATCATCCCAAGTAGCACTATCCTCTATGTACTAGTCCCATGGGACCTTAAACTGAGAAATATATCTACTTCACAACTTAACATTGCATCTATATAGGATTCTAATGGGCTCCTATAGCACCATTGTTGGATCCTATACCTGCAAGGATTGCTAATCAAGTACATGATTCACATCAGGATGATATGGATTAAGCAATCAAACATGAAACAAATTATGAAGTCAAGCTAGAGTAGGTGGTAGAGCTAGTCTATAATCCACTAGGTTAATCACTTCCAAGACTTCAAATGGTCCCACATATCTTGGGGCCAACTTGGAAGACTTTTCAAAAGCAATCCAAATTTTATGAGGTTTAACTCTTAAGAAAACCTTATCCCTTGTTGTGAACTATCTAAGAGTTTGATTCTTGTCAGCATAACTCTTCTATTGATTTTCCACCTCTTTCAATTTTCTCTTAGTGGCCCTCATTTGTTCTTCCATTTTCTTAAGCATTTCAAGTCCTACTATGATCTTGTCCTCAAATTTATCACAATTGAGGGGGGCATGACACTTTCGCCTAGACAAGGATTCAAATGGTGTCATGCCTAAGGATGTATGATAGAATTTGTTGTAATAAAACTCTACCAAAGGAAAATATTCTTCCCACCTATACTATTGGTCCATACAATACATTTAGAGGAGGTCTTCAACTACCTGATTCACCCTCTTTGTTTTCCCGTCAACCTGAGGATGATAAGCTGAGCTGAAATTCAACTTGGTCCCCAATGCAACATTCAAGGTCATCCAAAACTTGGAGGTCATTCACATTTCCCTATCATAAATGATAGTCTCTAGCACTCCATGCAAGAATAAGATCTCCTAGACAAATTTCTTAGCCAGGGTCAATGATCCATCTGTAAGGTTTCCAAGAATGAAGTGCACAACTTTAGTTAACATATCAATCATGACCAAGATAACATCATGATTGTTCTTTCTCAATGGAAACCCCTATACAAAATCCATACTCATCAATTGCCATTTATACTCAGGTATGTCATGAGGATACAATAACTTGGCTAGATGTGCACGCTCAACCTTGACTCATTGGCACTCAAAGAATCTGGCTACTTCTCTACATCCTTCTTGAGTTTAGTCCAAAAGTATAGAGTCTTCAACTCTATGATCATTTTGGGTACTCTGGAGTGTCTTGATTAAGGCACATAGTGAACTTTTTCTAAAACCAATTGTTGATGGGTGTTTTCACACTTCTCAACATAGGAAACACACAACTACAATACCTCTCTTGAAAGGAAACTCCCTACAAACAAGTTACGAAAAATTACCCCAAGGTCTCTTGGGTGTCAAGTCATTGCTTGCAAAAAAAACTTAGTGGATTGACGTGATTTGTTGGTAATCACAAGGGGCATGGAAAATTGCTAAGTTGGAAAGATATTGGATCTTCAAATGGAGTTTATGAGATTTCAAGAGTGATGTGTAATTGCTGCAAGTTTAGAATAGTAGTCTAAAACTACATGTACAATATCAGATTTGGCTTTACAATGATGCTGGAACTTTTCCTACAATACTATTTCAAAGAAAGGTCAAAAGTGAAAAGGGAGGTAAGAGTTCCTAGACTTGCAATTACTGATGAATAGTGATAATGAAGGATGCTACAGTGAACAACCTTCCCATAACTAAGTTCCACTTAACCAAATAACATGTAGTCTTATGAAACTAGTGCTATCTTCTAAGGTATGCATATTTTCAACTGTTCATTCACCATAAATCATGAATAAAAGATGAATTTTAAGTGCAACAATGGATTTATGTTTAGAATAGATTTACACTACTATTTATCATCAATAACCAGAAAAATGCATAAACATGGAAAGCATCAACACAATAACATTCTTCAAAATCAATGGACAACATTAACCAAACTACTAAAACTACTTGAAATCACTTAGAACAACAAAATAAATCTATCTAAATCTATCAAATATGAGGAGATGAATCATGCAACATGAGAGAAACACAAGAATCCACCAAAAGCAATGAAATTCTATTAAAATTTTTGCAACATGTCTTTACAACAACTCAACTCTCTCTTTTAAAATGAGATGAGACCCCCTATTTATAGTTTTCCAAAAGTGAAATGAATGGCTAGGATTTACTCTCATTGTGTGGCTAAGATTCATTTTACAATAGGGTTTCACCTACCCCTAGAATTTACTAATGTAAATTAAATTGTCTTTTCTTTATTTTGTCTTGTAGTGCTCTAACACTGTAGCAGTTTCATCTTCTAGTGACTACTTTCCTTTTTCAACTTATACTATTAGGAACTCATCATCTATTACTGGTTTTCCTTCATTCTTCTGAACAGTGGCATATTCCATGAATTTTCCAATTAGCGCTTGAAGCTTTCTCCACTCCATGATATCAGATTGAAGAACTTGGAAGGTCAGCTTCTTGGATCTTCTAGTGATAAGTTCCCAGTTCTTTGTGCACTTTGACGTGCCCTTGATCACCTATTCTGACTGGACAAAGGCTCTAGCAGCAAAATCCATGAAGTTTGGCATTAGCGAATCTATTGCTATAGACAGTTAAAAATGACCTAAGCTTGCAAGCTCTATTTTTCACCTTCTTCTTTCTAGCATAATTATGACACTTTAATTATGTCCTTGGTCCACCTTCGACTATTAATTAAATAATTCATAATTATTTAATTAATTCATGGCCTTTCATTCTTCATGATTATTAAATAAATAAATTTTATTTATTTATTCAATACATCACTAATTGTCTAATATCTCTCATAATTAAAAAAAATTCTTAATTTATTTATTTAATATGTCACTAATTCTTAAGTATTCTTGTAATTAAATAGATTCTTTATTTTATTTAATTATTGGTCACCTTCTCTAATTAAATAATTGTCTTTAATTATTTAATTGGACATTTCCCTCTTTTTAGTAAATAATTTAAATTAATTATTTATTGTCATGTGGTCCCACCTTTTGAATTAAATTAATTTTTAATTCAAAATAGTCTTTTTCCTCAAAAATCAAATAATTTCTATTTATTATTTGATTTTCTAACCACCTTTTTTCTGTGCCAATCTTATCTCTTGTCACATGCATTGTCAACCCTTGATTTGATTTTCTAAAAATCAATCATGTCCATTCATTTTGAATTTGACCTAATGTTTCCCTAACCCTAATTGTGGGTTGTCAAATTTAATCTTGTCCATTGATTCTATGGCATTTCTCAACTTTTGATCTCAGCCATTCACTCAAAACTGCATTTTCTATAAAATGGCAATTTTAGTCTCATTTTGTCACCTCATGCCATCTAGATCTCATGCACTCTTGTCTTAGGCACTCTTGTCATTTTCTTGCAATCTTGCCATCTTAGCTCTTGTCATAGGAATATTTACATCTCATTTGGCATAATTTAGACTTAGTTTAGATGCTTACTAGTTGCATTGTAGCTTAGTATTGCATGTTGTCATTTCAAATCCTTCAACATGTGCTTAGGGCTTGTCATTGTCATTAGATTACTCACATCAAATCTGAGGGAAACATCATATTTGTTGCAAGTTGAGAAGGTATAATGGAGGTCATCCATGGAGAATGAAGACATTTTGGTGAGATTGTTTCATTTGTTTTCATGTTTTTCCTTTGCACTTCATAATCACTTTAGGTTTTTATGTTAAGGCTTTAATCTGCTAACCCTAGGAAAATTCCCTTAGTTACATTGGTGAACCTATTGCCAAAATCGCTCATATTTTTCTTTTCTGTGTGACATTTTTCTATTTTGTAGGAACAGGTATAGCCACGATGCATTTGCTTTGTAGAATGATGCATCTGATATTTTGTGACACATTTGCTACCCAGAATGACACATTCACTCTGCTGAGATGCATATGCTTTGCATAGTGATGCATTTACTCGACCATGATGTATTTGACTTGTAGATCACTGCATTTTTTCAGAACACATAACCGAGTTGTATTTGTTTGTCAAATTCCAAAATGCATAGCTAAGCCGCATTCGTTGTACGAAACGACGCAATCGCTTTGCTATGACGCATTCATTTGGTAAAATTTTCCTCTCAGGTTTTTCTAGATTGGGCTTGATTTCTTATTACATTGTGCTTTTACTTTCTGCAATCTGTAGTTTAGGAATTTTTGGTTACTAATGAGTGGTTGCATCATGTGGCTTTGAGTCTTTTCATGGGTTGAAGACATCTTCTTTGTGAAACTACTAACTTATGGTTTTGTAGGTTCAATTGTCCAAGGTTATTACGTTGAAACATTGTGTTTATTTCTAGATTAGAAAACACTTCAATTGGTGTACTAAAAAGAAATTTTTCTATCCTTTGCTTGATTGTGTTTGGGGTGGTAAGTGATTATGCTCTCACCTTGTGCAAACTAGGTGATTAGAAAACCATACCCATCCATTTTTGTGTTTACCTTGATTCAATAATCGAAGTATCCTCTCCCCTTGTGCACTTGTGTGATCCTAGGTGTAAGAGAAATGATTATTGACTCTAGAATTTGGGCCTTGGTGGGAAAAGTACTCACCCCATGGTGACTCAAAATGACAATGAAGCTCTTTGGCTAAGCTACCCCCGACTGATATATAAATGTGAACCCTAAGGGAAAGCCTAGGATTATGAGTGTGGATGTGTCATATGGACCAAGTAGGATTCCCCAAAACCTTGTTGAGCATAACCTCTTCAGGTTGGAATCCCTCCTTTAACAGAGCTTAATCTTGTGCCCCACGTATGGCCACTTGAATGGGGGTCCCGAACTAAACATCTTTGTGTAGTAGCCAAAATCCTTCTATTTGCTAGCGCAACAATAGTCGTTGTGAAGGCATCCACATTCTCCCAGTTCTTAGTAGAGGTGATCAACTTGCCATGCGAGATTTATGGGGGTTGGAAGCTTGGTTGGCTTGAGAAGTAGTGCGCTATAAGGGGGAGCCCATGCATCCAAGCTTCTTGATTCACATGTTAAGAATAAGTGTGGTTGGGGAAACCCACATGTAATCTAGCAAATATTGTCCTAGCCTAACCTAGGATCGTGCTTGTCTTCATTGTGCTTGTTTTAAAAGACAAAATATTGTGTTTTCCAAGTTTTTTCAAACATTCAAACAAAACAAGACATCACTCTCAGATCTAGAAACAAACAGTCAACATCAAACAACTCAGAATTTTGACCAAAATTGTAAACAAATCAGACTTTTTGCTTTTTGCACTCCATCTACTTAAACACATTCACTCTGATGTACTGCATTTTCCTTGCAGAATAACACATTCACTCTACTATACTACATTCACCTTGTAGAACACTGCATTTTCTTGTCAGAAAACCACATTCACAATACTGAGCCACATTCACTTTCTATAATGCTGCATTCACTGAAATCAGGCTGCATCTTCTATACTGTGACACATCTATGACCTAGAATGATGCATTCGCTTGGCAAAAACAAGACTCTGTCACAGACCATAAACCGAAGTCAAACTTGTCCAAACTATCCATAAACATATTTTTTCCAAAAGCATTTTGTCAAAACTAGATCAAAAAATTGCTCAAATTTCTCATTTCTTGCACACTTTAGCTTGCATCTTACCATAGGGTCATCTTTGAAAATTTTAGTCTCCTCATTAGGCCTCACCATTTTCATTTTCAGTCATAAACCAACACCTAGGTCCTCATTTCACTTGCATATTTTAGATTAGGACAACCTTACCTACCTTTGCAAAATATTGGCCTTCAAAATTAGGTTATCATTGGACTTTGTCATCATTATCTTCTTTAGTCATTGTCCTTTTGTGAGATTTTTCAAACTCAAAAGTCTAGTTAGGAAACCTCACTTGTCATTTTTTCCTTATCATTTAGTCCTTCAAACAAGTCCTTTGATATTCCAAAATTGAGACATAGATCAAGATTAGGGTGGTTAGACAACCTTTTTCCAAATCCTTTAGACCTTCACAATTGCATACTTTAGACATCCAAATCATTTTAGTCCTCACCTTGCATATATTTAAAAATCCAAAAATATTGTCATCATAGTCCTCATTTGGCATCTAGACTTTGGAATTGTTCATTTCCTTAGTCATATTAGTCCTCATTATCACTTTGGAATTTGGCATCCTCTCTTGACAATCTTATCACCTTTCTTTAGTCATTTCCCTTAGGAAAATGATATTATCACCTTGCATGATCATCCTTTATCCAAAAAAATAATCCAAAAACATAGTGTCATTTAGTTGTCATTTTCATCCTCTTCCTAATTTGAGAAATTCCTTATATGGTTGAGACTAGGCTTCAAATAAAGAGAATACAAATGGATAACTTTGGACAAGACAACAACACCTACATCTTCTCCAATGACATGAATCAAAACATGAACCAAGGCACATCTTTCATCAACCCTTTCAGCAACATGAACATGCCATCTTCATCATGAAATCCTTTTGAACCATTCATGCAAAGAGACCAACATGGATGAGTATAAGTAGAAGACTTAGAAGTTGTAGTGCAAAATATTGACATAGCCTCCTTTGTAGAAGACTTAGTCTTAAATGACCCTCAAAGATATCTTGCCATGCTCTTAGACCAATGAGTTAAGTTAGCACGTGGCTTTGACATTAACACTTTGAGAACAACATCACCTGACCATAATGTCAACAATACGAACAACATTCCCAACACTAGTCAACCTCAAGAAAATACAAGCAATGCTTCTATTGGTGCTACCTCTCAAACTGCCACAAGTACCATTAATGATATCTCCAACGACACAACCAATCAAAACAATTCCAATTCAATCAATGCAACATCCATTGGAGGGACACCAAACATGTCACAAACCATGATACAATCAATGCCAACAATGTCAACAATATCGTCGCAATCAGTTGGTGCCACCTTTGGATCCTCATCAATGAGGGATATCTCATCAAATCCTCTATTTGGAGCTTCATCTAGTGCCATGGGGGCCTCATCATCAAATCCTTTCATTGGTACCTCATTCAACCCCTTTGGAGGGAGTAAACGACATGTCTTTATTCGAGGACCACAACCAAATGTTAACACGTCATCACAATTTAATACCAATACTTCCCAAGGGCGAAACATGAACATTCCCCATGGACAATTCCAACAATTTGGACAAGGCAATCTGAATACAAAACACATGGCATCATTTGGACACCAAAATATTCATGATTAACATATTCCCCAAATTTGGACTCAAATGGCTAGAGGGAACATTCTAACATATTCACCACATATTCACACTCATCAACATGTCCCTAATCCAAACTTTCAATACCAATATCATGCAAACCAAAACACATCATACATCTCGCAACAACACATCCTACAACAAAACACCAACATTTTTTCACAACAAATGGGGACCCATGGGATACATATCACTCCCATGTGTGATGCAAAAATAATCCCATAATTGATGCCTTGATAGCTCAAGTGGCTCACTTACAAAAGACCATAGAAAACATGCAAACATCCTACAAGAAATAAACACGTCATATGACCTATGCTTATATCCTTTCAACATAAATTTGTATATGCCACCATTCCCTCCTAGATATGTGGCACCACATTTTACCAAATACAAGGGCAAGACAAATCCTGTTGAACACATTTGAGAATTCACAACCAACTATATGGACATTGCCTATGAAAAGACTTACATGATGAGACTTTTCTCTAAGAGTCTTACAGGACCTGCACTTGAATGGTTCTCCACTCTAAAAGGGATAAAAACATGGATGAACTTAAAGAAAAATTCATGAAAAATTATGCGTATAACATTGACATGGACACCTCCATCACTAGCTTATGCAATATTACACAAGAAGATGCTGGTGAAACATTTATCCCATTCTTCCAAAGATGGAGAAGTCTAGCAAGTCACTGCTACATTGACATACCTGAGAAAGAAAAGGTTGACATGTTTGTCCAAACACTCCTAGGCCCATTGAAATATGGATTGCAAGTTCATTGTTGCACAACCTTCACAAACTTAGTTGAAAAAGGTGTCCAAGTTGAGAAAGCTCTCATTGCTAAAGAGGAATTAAAATATGGTCCTAAAAATGAAAACGCAAATCCATCCACAGACAAAAATAAGTATTGGGTAAAAAATAAACATGTTACCAATGACAACATTGTTGATGCCAAGGTTGTAAACACCATGGGACCAATGCTTGCTCTTAAAGGATCTCAACTAAAAAACAAACCAACAACAATACTGACACCCCTCGTCAATAACCAAAGTGGTCAAAATAGTCAAAATCAAGGACAACCCTGCCAGGCAAGAAAATTTATGAAAAGATGAACATATACTGATTTGGGAGAGCCAATTGAGGATGTCCTTAAAAATCTCCTTCAAAATGGTCACATCACACTTGAGGACCCTAAGCCATATGACCTAGGGTAGTTTAAACCATCATGGTGGGACAATAATGCTTTCTGTGATTACCATCGGGCTAAAGGGCATAAAACATCTTCTTGTCGACAACTAAGAAACATTGTACAAGACCTCATTGAAAATCAAGTAATTGAAGTGGATGGGCCACAATTTGCATCCAATACAGACCATACCATTCACAAGAACCCACTGCAAGACCGTGGTTCTAATAAAGCCTACACATTAGGTCCCAATACTAATAACAATCAAGCCAATTATGCTCATGTTGCATTCAATTATTCAGGAGGAACCATCATTAATAATGTTCGAACCGATGGCAAATATGTCAATACCATCACTGTCAAAAGAGCACCTGAATGCAATGCTACTACTCGAAGTAGAAAAATCACCATAGTTGGTCCACCTCCTCGGCAACCAAAAATTACAATACTCGGTCCATCCACAAAACAACCACAATCAATCCCATCTGCAAAGCAGTCACAACCTAAGAGTCAGTTTAACCTCATTGACCAACTAGGTGAAACCCCTGTGCAAATATCCATACTCGAGTTGCTTCACATTTTGCCTACGCATAAGGCTATACTTGACAAAACCTTGCAGGAGTCCGTTGTCCCTTAGGACATTGATGTCAACCAGTTTGAGGCCATGGTGGGTTATCTCACTACACCCCATCATGTAACATTTTCTGACCAAGATTAATCATCACCAAAGTCCAACCATTATGACGCATTACACATTGAGGTTTTCATCCATAAGCATAAGGTCATATGAGTTTTCGTAGGTGGTAGAGTAGGACTGAATATATGCTCCTTAAAGCTGGTTAGGGCTCTAGGCTTTTTTGATGCTTGCATAGACACATCAAAGAGCAGTCATAAAGGCGTATGATGATGAAGAACGTTCCTCCTAAGGTGTTATCACTCTTCCTATCAGAATTGGACTAGTCATTGTAGAAACAACATGTCAAGTCTAGGATCTTGAGTTACCCTATAACATTTTGCTTGGCCGACCTTGGATTCACACCCTAAAAGTTGTTCCAACCACCAACCACCAATGCCTGAAGTTTCCCTTTGATGACACAAAAATCACCATATATGGAGACCTTGACCCTTTTCAATATTGCACCAATCTAAGGGGTATCTTTGAACACCAAGTTCCCATCAACCGAGGGGCTCCTAGCTCTTCTTCTTCCAAATTCATTGACCCATCCACACTCACATCATCATCCACGTCCACTCTGTCCACATCTTCCACCACATCATCATCTTCCTCACTTCCTAAAGTTGAGCCCACTGTCAAGATCCAAGACCTAGGCTATAGAGAATTCAAACTGAATACGACATATAGCATCACAACAATACCCAAGTCTCTGAAGGTCTATGGTTAACCATGACATTGCCGACATAATAGGATGGTTTTATAAAGAAAAGGAAGACTTACCCCCATTACTAGTTAAGATATATGACAAAGCATATGACATGATGAAGGATAAAGGCTATGATGAAACTAGTGGCCTTGGAAGAAATAAAACTGGGCAAAGAGAGCCCATAGAACCTTTCAAATGACCAAAGTGTCTTGGATTAGGGTATGGGCTACCTGGAAATGATGATCGACATACCAATGGACTTTCGAGTGAGAACGTGAATGCTTCGGAAAGTGTCGAGACTATTGAGGAATCCCTTACCCAAAATGACTCCCATGAGTGGGAATATGGCTCCCAACGATCTCTAAGTGAATGTTGCCTTGATAAATTGTTCTTTGAACCTAGAGAACTTACCTCTGAACAAATATTTTGGAAAACATTTAAAATTGATACAACTGACAATCCGAAGATCCCAAGGAAACAAGAAAAACAAGAAAATTGGGATAGACTCTTTGACTCAAGGAACAATGAAAAACCTGAATCATCTTCTAGTCCAATTAGCCATAAAACTGACCTATTTTCCCAACCATCTGAGCTTAATGACCATCATCAAGATTCATCTGAGTTTTCACATGACACTGCCGACCACAATGATAGTCCTTTTGTCCCTTATTTTTGACAATGAGTATGAGTCAAGTGAAGGAGAATATTGGATAGAATTTGATTGGGAATTAGATGATGACAACTTCATTTTCAATGTCTCTGAATCCATATGCATGCTTTCTAAGTCCTCTCCACAATTCACCAATAATGATGATGGTATGTCCTTAGTATAAGGTATGTGCAGGATCATGATGGGCCAAAAAGTGGCAATATGATGGGTATCTAGCTGATGACTATTTTCTTACCCAAAATTGATGAAACAAAAAGGTTTTTTAAAGGATATTATCAGCTTTCCACTCATATAAATTATGCTTTACTTTGAATTTAATAAGTAATTATTATTCATTTTCTATTCAAATTACGACTAAAGTCTTGATTGATAGGTTGATTGAAAAGCATCTATAGCTTTCAAACGGTATCATATTTTTGAATCCAAAAAATGTGTCACATTCTATGCTTCGCATACTATAGGATTAAAAAAAGAAAAAAATAATTTCATGAATTTTTTACCAAGTTAAGGTGGTCAGACATACGAGTTTTTATATTTTTTTAAAAGTTGTAATAAAAAAACCATAATTAATTATTTTCTTGGAAAAAAATTATAAAAAAATATGCATCACATCGGGGCATGAGTCCTCTACTTATATCTAAAATCTTATAAAAAAATATTATCATTTTATTATGGTTAGGGTGGTTAGAAAGACACCTACTTATTTTTTCCCTGAAATTTAAGTACTACTGCATTGAAATTTCAAATTTTCACGAAATAGATTTTTTTTTCTTTTAAACAAACCTAGTAGTTTAGAAACTACATTCAATTTTATACATATTATATTCTTACATATTTTTGAAATAATATAGATAACTTATTCAATTTTTTATGTCAAGTTTCCTAACTCTGATTTTTCTAAATTTTTTACCACTTAAGGGCTTTTTTTTCCATGATGATCCTGCACATACCCATAGACCCACAACTAATTGATTGGGACCAACAAGGCCCACCACTCATGGACATATTTTTGAATGATGAGGCCATTGTATAATTTATTGGACTACGTGAGGGAATACCCAGTAGTGATCACAAAGATGGATTTTCTATTGACCTAGATTGTGCAACTTACTTCAGGGAGACTGCTTCGTCCTTTAGTCACAAAATGAAAAATGAAAATAAAACAAAAAATGAAACATCTTTAGGTGAAAACCAAAAGGAACCTTCTGATGACGAAAAAGTTAAAATAAAGGATGTATCTATGGGTGAAAACCTCTCCGAGGCACCCAAAGATGGAGGACTGGGGTTTCTTCCTATGACTCAAGGGAAATCAGCTATGCTCATAGAGGATACCATAGAAGTCAACATATCAACAGAAAAAGATCCCAAAATGGTCCTCTTTGTGGCATCCCTGACGAAAGAAGAGAAACCTGAGTTCCACAAATTCTTTGCAGAGTGAAGGATTAATTTTGCATGGTCATATGTTGATATGTCGGTGTTAGATCCAGAATTGGTTTTACACCATTTTCCACTACTGTCAGATGCTAAACCAGTAAAATACAAGCTGTGCAAAATGCATCCTTAGATCACCCTGTTAGTCAAAGTTGAACTCAAGAAACTGCTAGACACAGGATTCATATGGTCTATCAGCTATTTTGAATGGCTATCCAATCTTGTACCATTCAATTAGCCTAATGGTCAGATCTGTGTTTATATAGATTTTAGAGACTTTAAGAAAGCATGTCCAAAAGATGACTTTTTATTGCCAAACATAGATATCATAGTTGACCTCATAGTAAGATACGAGATGTTGTCCCTCATGGATGGTTTCTCAGGTTATAATCAGATTCGCATTTCCCCCAAAGATCAACATAAAACAACATTCACTTGTCCTTGGGGAATATACTATTGGAATGCCATGCCTTTTGGTCTTAAGAATGTAGGTGTCACGTATTAGAGAGCTATGACAATGATATTTCATGATATGGTGCACAAGATAATGGAAGATTATGTGGATGACCTTTTGGATAAATCTTTGACAAGAAAAGATCATTTGAATGTGTTAGAAATTTTTTTCAAGAGACTAGAAGAATACAAGGTCTGCTTGAATCTGAAGAAATGTGTCTTTGGCATAACATTTGGAAAACTTTTGGGATACATAGTTTCTGGTAGAGGTATTGAGGTCGATCTAGCCAAAGCGAAAGATATATTAGACATGCCTCCTCCAAAAGGGATAAGTGAACTTAGGACATTACAAGGGAGGTTACAATCCATATGACACTTCATAGCCCAATTGGCCGACAAGTGTCAACCATTTCAGTATCTTTTGCACAAGGGTATCCCCTTTGTGTGGCCAAATAAATATCAGGAAGCCTTTCAACTAATAAAATATTATCTCTTGTCGCCACCTATTTTAATGCCACCTATCAAAGGGAAACCTTTGATCTTGTACGTTTCTGCAACAACTTCAGCACTGGGGGAATTACTGGCACAAAACAACCATGAAGAAAAGGAACAAGCCATATACTACATTAGTTAGACACTGGTTGGATATGAATTAAACTATACATCCATTGAATGTGCATTTCTAGTAGTTGTCTTTTCTACTCAAAAGCTAAGACACTATATGTTGAATCACATGACATAGTTGGTAGAAAATATTGACCCCCTAAAATATCTCTTGAGTCACACAACATTGACAGGACATTTGGAAAAATGGGTCATGATCTTGAGCGAATATGACATTCAATATGTGGAATGAAAAGCCATAAAAGGGTAAGTGATAGTAGACCAACTGGTAGATGCACCTATACAAAGTGATCATCCATTAGTGGTAGAATTTCCTGATGAGTCCATATTTCATACAAAACCTAAGTCACCTTGGAGGCTATACTTTGATGGGTCTCATACTAGTCATGGCTCAGGGGAAAGAATATTGTTTATCACTCCACAAGGAGACTCCATCCCCAAGTCATTCCACATAGCTTTCCCATGTACAAATAATATTGCAGAATATGAGGCACTTGTGATAGGACTCATAATGGCCATAAAATAGGACACTTCATGTTTATGGAGATTCTCAGCTGGTCATCAACCAAGTTAATGACGACTATGACACCAAGGATGAGAAGTTAATGCCTTACAAATGAATGATTGACAAATTCCAGACATCTTTTCACATGTTGAATTTTGAACAAGTTCTGAGAGCACAAAATGAGGCAGCAGACACAATGGCTACAATTGGCTCTCTCCTAGACATCCCGAGTAATGTGCCACAATTTGAATTCTTGGTAGAACAGTTGTTGGTCCCTACATATGATATCCCAGAATCAGAGATGGTATGAGAGCTTGTTGGTCCCAATTATCCCTCGTATCAAGACATTTATGACTATCTCAAGTCCCAAAGTCTTCCTCTAACCTATCCAACAACTATCAAAAGTCCTTTATCCGAAAAGCCACCCGATACACCATCGTCAGCAACACCCGTTACTGCCATAGTTTTGACAACACCCATCTTTGATGTCTTGACACTAAAAAAGCATGCACAACCTTACACGAAGTGCATGAGGGTATATAGGTCTCATTCGAGTGGTCTTACTCTAGCCAAAAAGATAACAAGACTTGGGTATTATTGGCTGACCATTGAAAAAGAAACACTTGAGTTTGTTAGGACTTGTCGCCAATGTCAGATAGATAGTGATTTGATTCATGCTCTAGCACAATAAATTTGGCCGATTACATCTCCATGGACCTTCATACAGTGGGGACTCGACCTCATGGGAAAAATCCACCCTACCTCTTCCAATGGCCACAAATTCATTACCACCGCCACTGAGTATTTTACTAAGTGGATTGAATCCATCCCCCTTATATACATAACCGACAATTTTTTTTCCAAATTCATTCTTAACTACATCATTTTTCACTATGGTATTCTATAGTCCATCATCACATACAATAGATGTCCACTCAAAAACCAAGATGTTCATGAGTTATGTGAACAATTCCATATTCAACATCATTTCTCAACACCATATTACCCACAAGGAAATGGTCAAACTAAGGCATCCAATAAAACCATTCTTAAATTTCTCAAAAATACTGTCAATGAGGTTGGCTGTGACTAGCACATCCAACTTAACCCTACTCTGTGGGCTTACCACACCAACATCTGCATGCCTTACAAGAGCCACTCCATTCATGTTGGTCTTTGGAATTGAAGCCATATTGCCCATCGAGGTTGAAATTCCATCCTTAAGAGTATCCATGAAGGGTCTAATAGATGATGAAGAATACAGACAGTCATGAGTACACGAGCTGGAGATGTTAGATGAAAGAAGATAAAATTCCCTAAACCATCTATAGGCGTATCAGAATTAGCTCTGTCATAGCTATAACAAGAAGGTCATGATCAAGAAGTTTGACATTGGTGATTTAGTCCTCATGAAAAATCATAAGAATCAGGATGATAGAGAAAAACTTGGCAAGTTCAAACCAAATTGGCTAGGTCCTTACGTCATCATATCCTCTTTTGGTTCTAGAGCATATCAGCTAGCTACTCCAGATGAAAAATAACTAACAGAGGTTGTCAATAGCCTACATCTTTGCAAGTTCTATGCATAGCATCAGAAAGTTGGGCCGAAAACCTTAAAAATACAAAAAAAATTGAAAACTATAAAAAATCGTCACCCTAATGAAAACCTGGCAAACAGGCATCTTGGTGACACCAAAAATAAATAAAAGTAAAAAAAGTAAATAAATAAAAAAATGGAAAAAATAGTAAAGAGAAATAATTCGTCCAAAAGTGAAAACCTGGTAAACAGGTGCTTTGAACAAGTACCATGGTGAAAACCTGACAAACAGGCACTATGTGTAGTTGGTCATTTCTCTTCCATCTACTATCACTGTATTTTCCTTAGGCCATAATAAAAATCACCTTCCAACACCATCTTGACATACACCCATAACAAAAACCCTATCATTTCCTCCCATGGTTGATAATGATTGACATCAAGTCCTACATATCACCCATTCGTCACTCGCACACGTCCTTTTTGCATCTGTCTAGTTTTTTAGTCTTGGACCTGACTAGGGGAAAACTTTCATCATGTGACTGCAGTGGGTATCGCACATGGTCTCGACAATCAAAAAAGTCCTGAAAAATCCTAAAAATCATAAAAAGTCCTTAAAAAATCATAAAAATCATAAAATGTCCTAAAAAAAAGACCTAGAAAATTGAAAAATGTCCTGAAGAAATCCAAAAAAATTAAAAATCTCAAAAACCCAAAATAGAGTCAATGTCAATTAAGTTAGTCAAGTCAGTCATGTCAATCAGTCTTAGTCATTTTTCTGAACTACATTGTCTCTGTGTATTTTCTACGTAGGCAAGACTCAACCTTAGAGCCCCTGAGACATTAGGTCAGTCCTTTTAGGTTGTCAAAATAAAAATCATGGCTCAATCTTTGGTCATCAAGACAAAGTCATTGGTCATGTTGAACTATGAGGCCTCTGAGTGTATGACATAGGAAAATCCATCAATCGATGAGTCCCTGAGGTCACACTAGGTCAGTCCATTAGGGTTCATGACACTACACTGTGACACATCAAAATGTATTCAAGTCAAACAAGTCATCTCAAAGTAAACTACTGCAACCAAACTCTGGAAATTCTTCAGTAAACACATCAAACACATCAGCATGTCAACATTGACATGTAGTCAACAATAGTCAAATTTCAATGAACAACAATCAACCTTTTGCAAAATTTCAATCAAACTTTAGACAATTTTTGTCAAAACAAATCAAACTCAGTCAAAATCAATCAAATAGTTAGCTCTTGGTTATTCTTCATATGAGTCCTTCTGAAGAACAACCTCTATCATTTGTACCTTAGGATGCATCCTTCCTAGGTACCATCACTATCATCTAGCATTTCGAGGGATCCTCTTAACATTTGAGGATTGATCCTCTTAGCATCGACATTATTCAGGATGTGTCCTTTCTAAAGTTTGACACTTTGACATCATCAAACTTGACACCTTGACATCAAAACACCTGGCATTCAGACACACTTGGCAAACACTTGGCACTTGTCTTTGGTTCTTTCATCATGTTACTAGTTTCTCAGCGATGTCCTAACAACAGGATCTAGAGAAGCAGCGACGTATTATGATGATTATCTTGTCTTTG
Organism: Sequoia sempervirens; assembly: GCA_007258455.2. Lineage (NCBI taxonomy): Eukaryota > Viridiplantae > Streptophyta > Pinopsida > Cupressales > Cupressaceae > Sequoia > Sequoia sempervirens. Next base: position 16,177 of record VDFB02289857.1, on the reverse strand, counting down.
TCTCTTTCATCTTGTTACTATTTTCTCAGTAATGTCCTAACAACAAGATTTACAGAAGCATCAACGTATCATGATGATTGTCTTGTCTTTTTGGCAGTCATGTTGCTAGTTCCTTGAGGATGTCCTAGTAACATGATTTAGAGGAGCAACGACGTTTCATGACTTGTCTTTCTTGTCTTTTTATGCTTAAGGAAATCACACTCTTAGTATGAGTCATGATCATCCTTGTCTATGACTACTTGTCTCATGTGATGGTATGACCTTGCACACCTTGATCTATGTCATATCATGGTGTTTGTTGGCCATAGCAATAATCCACCCAATGATGATTAAGAACAACAATTATTAAAGTACTATAGTATTATGTTGAAGGATTTGGTCACTGCACTAACATACGTCTTCTTTTGTCTTGTCATCCTATCTCATCCACCTCATGATGATATCCCGTGACATACAAAAACATAAGTGCATACATGATCATATAGGAATTACATTAGGTCCATACATACATCATCTATATCATTAAAACCATATACATTGCATCACATATTGCATCATACATAGTCATGCATTAACATAATCATAAATATGGAATCCATTGAAATAAATACATTATGCATATCATCATCATTGATGGCGTAGCATCATCATGACATATAAATAAACATCACATTACAATGGCATCACATCATAAATGCATATACGACATGGCATATAAATAACATCATCAACATAGGAATCATAAATGCATAATTCACATAGGCATCACATGATAATCATAACTACATCATCACAATAGTCATCACATAAACATACATCATAATACATAAATAAAATCACATCACATAACACATAGGTTGCATCAAAACTGCATCATATATATATCAACTCAAAAAAAACAATGTCACAGGATAGAGTCATGAGATATCCCAAAAATAAGAGCTCGCAGGCTCAATGGTAAAAAATAAATGTCATAACATAAGTGTTTGAAATGTCCTAATGTAAGATAATAACAAACATGGCTATGCTGAGCTCTCCTCATCCCCTCGAGGAGAAGATCTAGGGGACTTATGCTCTATCAAGGGAATGAATGCCACCATGGGTACTGTAACCCATGCCTGGGAGGCTGAGGGATCTGTCACTGTAACCTATGCTTGGGAAGAAAAAGGATCTGTCACTATGACCTATATTGATGATATAATCTTTGTGGTAACATAAGGCTGTGAAGACATTGCGATTAATCGATCTATCACTGGAGGCTAGTTGTGTGCTAACCTATGCCTTGACCTAGTGGAACCATGATTATGACCTGATCTATGACTTAAGGCATGCTTGTGGGAGTGGCTAGACCTGTGCCTTGATAATTGTCTTGAGGAAGTGGATCCCCTTGCACTGCTCTGGCTACTGCTACTACTACTGCTATTGCCACTCCCTGACCTACTACCACTACCCGTCCTCATTTGAGATCATGTCAAGGTGGGATCTCACCTCTTAGGTGGAACCTCCTACTCATATAACAACCTGTATCATCCTAGATGGGTGCTAACCCTAGAAAACTCCCGTGCCATGTTTGTTGATGGTCATGTGCATAACCGTGCAAACTCCGTTCACCACTGAGCTGACTCCTAATAGCAGATCACTGCCTAATCCCGCTCCGCCCTAACCACCTCTAGTTCTCCATATAGGGCCCTGACCTACATTGTTCTCTCATCAAACCTCTACTACAGATCTACCACCCATTGATCCATAGTCTTATCATGTGGTAGTGGTGATCCTAAACGTATCTCCTCCTCCCCCTCAACCATCATCCACTGCAGTAGTCTCTCTACCTCATCTATGGAATCGTCATCATCTCTAAAATCATCCTCCTCCCTCATCCCTTAGTATCTTAGCCTCCATCTCCATCTCCTATCTGACCTCCTCCTCAGTCACATGCTCCTCATGCCTCTCCTCCTTTGCCACATGCTCCTCCTGCCTCGACTCCTCCTCTCTCTCCTCCTACTTAACTACCTTAGGGATCGGTACCAAGTGCACTTGGTCTACATGTTGTCTCACCTTCCTGTCTTGCCTCCCACCGTCTCCTCCCCTCCTCCTCCTCTAGCCATCTCCCCCATCATCTTTGTCATCTCCATCTCTCCCTTCACCCCTACCTCCATCTCTCCCTTGACCTTTTCCTCTCCCCCTATCTCCAACTCTACCTCCCGACCACCTCACGGTACACATTGTATGACTGATCTCCTACCAATAGGTGTTGGTCCATCTGGATCTATCAAAGTCACTAGGCGATGAGTCTACCACCATAAATCATAATCAACTATGGTCCCTATATCTATAGTCCCTCCACTCCATCTCCACTGCTGCTCTACAAATGGCTTCAATATCGATGGACCCCATGCTGACTCTCTGGAAAACCAAGCATACTTGGTTGTACCCATCAGAACACCCTACTGCTCACCAAACTATTGTAGTACCCTCTGAGGTAGGTACATATCTATGATGAGATGGCTCTACATAGTCCTACCAATCAAATATCTAAATTTCCTACAAAAATTGAGATGGTCGGCCTCATCCTTCCACTGATCATAGTCCCTATATGGCCTCCAAATGAAATAAATCATGGTGTCAATCTGGTGTCTCCAATAGCCTATCTCACCAACTCGGGTCTCCTACAAAGCACCTGCATAATAATAGATGTATGCCATGCCATTCACAAGTTGTGGTCTCTGGATAGGTGGACAAAAAATGGTGACGTGCTCCCATGCCTAGATCATCAAGAGCATCATCCCACAACCAATGCTCTATGCTCTCCCATAGGCCACCTCATGTAACTAATGATTTAACATCCCTAATAGGAAAGGACCCCAGGAATACATAGTCCTATCCCATCCCATCCTGATGAGCACATCACCCCAGCCAATGGGAAATCCATGTCCTCGATGGTCTGGAATCAGTACACCTCTAATCAATGTAGCCAATAGGGCATCAAATCACCCATAATGTTTTTCCATGAATTACCTATGGATCTCATAGCCCTCAATCCCCAGCCCTGTGCCCTAATCATGATAATAAGTTGTGAACGTCTGGTACCAATGTTGTGGGTCATATACTATCTGCTCTCCTCAGATCGAAAGGAAAAGGATCTGATACACGTCCTCAAGAGTCACAGTAGCCTCCCCCATCGACAAGTGGAAGGAGTAGGTCTCAAAATGCCACTGCTTGCAAAGTGCAGTCAGAAGCCTCCTATTTTCCTGGATAATGGGCATATAGGTGACATAGTAAAGTCCTAGCTGCATCAATCATCATTTCTCTCTCTCTCGCATCTAATCCCGAAATTTGTATGTGGATGGCCTGCTCTCATGAGTATAAATTGACGTTGTCTCTACACATGTCAAAACATGCATCAACACATTATTGTAAACATCATTATCATTTATCTAACTCAAAAGCTTTTAAATTTTGAAATTAAAAAAAGGTAGCCTTGGTCAAGGTCAAAGTTGAATGTGTCACGATGACTTCATTTGTGTCCCAATAAGGTGTTTGCGTCACTTCGTACAATGATTGCATCTTGATTCGATGATTGTGTCACTCCCGCTTGCATTTGAATCACAATAGAGCAATTGCGTCATGATTTTTGTCACATGCATCACTCAGTTCAAATGTGTCACTTGAGTCCGCGAATGCATCGCAATATTTCGAATGCAACATTGCATCCTTCGATTGTGGCATGACTTGGAAAATGCGTCATGGTTTTTCACAAATGTGTCACACTTCATTGTCCTAACCTAATGACCTTTCGCATTTGCATCATGATGCATAGAATGCATTGAACACATGCGTGAATGTGACTTATGCACACACACATGCATCACAATGCATTTGTTATTTGACCTAAAACCCTAAAAATGACACAAAAATTGATGAAATGACAAAATAAGTTAGGGGTACGTACCGTTGGTTCTAAGCCCTCTAGTCTAATGTAGGTCCACATGATCTCTCCATGATGCTTGATCACTGGAATCACCATCTTTGCCAAAGTCCTCCTCACTTTGAGCTCTCAACTTTACTAGGGTAAAAAGTGAAAATGAATTTACTTTTACCCCATTTTCAACCTATTTATAGGGTCAAAATGAAATTTGTCAAACCTTTTGTTACTGAAGGCTCTTTTCACCAACTTTGACCACCCTTTTGGCTACTTTACACTCCTCGAAATTTGAAACCGTCTATTCCATCGCTTTTCTGGTCATCAAGTTGACTTATCAAGACACTTTCCAAATTTTTCTGTCGCCGGGCCAAAATTTGAAAATTTCTGGAGGGAGCATGGATATTCTATACCTTCGCTGTGGCATGACTATGATTTATTTTTTGTCACAATGTGATAGGGTGCATTATAACAAAGAGGGGAAAAATTTAGAACCGTCTATTCCATCGCTTTTCTGGTCATCAAGTTGACTTATCAAGACACTTTCCAATTTTTTCTGTCGCCGGGCCAAAATTTGAAAATTTATGGAGGGAGCATGGATATTCTATACCTTCACTGTGGCATGACTATGATTTATTTTTTGTCATAATGTGATAGGGTGCATTATAACAAAGAGGGGAAAAATGTAGACACTTAAAAATGACCTAGGCTTGCAAGCTCTATTTTTCACCTTCTTCTTCCTAGCATAATTAAGACATTTTAATTATGTCCTTGGTCCACCTTTGACTATTAATTAAATAATTCATGGTTTTTTATTCTTCATGATTATTAAATAAATAAATTTTACTTATTTATTCAATACATCACTAATTGTCTAATATCTTCTCATAATTAAATAAATTTCTTAATTTATTTAATTATCTTTATTCATTATGTCTTCCTGATTATTAAATAAATAAATTTTGTTTATTTATTTAATATGTCACTAATTCTTAAGTCTTCTTATAATTAAGTAGATTCTTTAATTTATTTAATTATTGGTCACCTTCTCTAATTAAATAATTATCTTTAGTTATTTAATTGGACATTTCCCTCTTTTTAGTAAATAATTTAAATTAATTATTTACTTTCATGTGGTCCCACCTTTTGAATTAAATTAATTTTTAATTCAAAATAGTCTTTTTCCTCAAAAATCAAATAATTTCCATTTATTATTTGATTTTCCAGCCACCTCTTTTTCTGTGCCAATTTTATCTCTTGTCACATGCATTGTCAACCCTTGATTTGATTTTCTAAAAATCAATCATGTCCATTCATTTTGAATTTTATCTAATGTTTCCCTAACCCTAATTGTGGGTTGTCAAATTTAATCTTTTCCATTGATTCTATGGCATTTCTCAACTTTTGATCTTGGCCATTCACTCAAAATTGCATTTTCTATAAAATGGCAATTTTAGTCTCATTTTGTCACCTCATGCTATCTAGATCTCATGCACTCTTGTCTTAGGCACTCTTGTCATTTTCTTGCAATATTGTCATCTTAGCTCTTGTCATAGGAATATTTACATATCATTTGGAATAATTTAGACTTAGTTTAGATGCTTACTAGTTGCATTGTAGCTTAGTATTGCATGTTGTCATTTCAAATCCTTCAACATGTGCTCAGGGCTTGTCATTGTCATTAGATTGCTCACATCAAATGTGAGGGAAACATCATATTTGTAGCAAGTTGAGAAGGTATAATGGAGGTCATCCATGGAGAATGAAGACATTCTGGTGAGATTGTTTCATTTGTTTTCATGTTTTTCCTTTGCACTTCATTATCACTTTAGGTTTTTATGCTAAGTCTTTAATTTTCTAACCCTAGGAAAATTCCCTTAGTTACAGGTGCCCCTTGCTCCATCTTCTTATGGAAGTATGGTATGATCTTCTCTAGGTCCTATTCCATAGTGGGCATATCATAATATGTCATCAGCTTCAAGTACTCCTTGTTGTCCACTCTATTCTCTTTGAACCATTCGAGGTCAAGCTCAACTTCGTTCAACACTCTTTCTAGGACATATCTCCTATGGTCCAAGCCCATATTCCATGTTTCCACCAACTAGTGGTTGTCCTTTACAAGGGAAAGCTCCTTCTCGCATGTCTTCTTAGGTATTTTTAGAATGGCCTCAAGCTTAGGAAAGGTAAATTCTATACAGCTTGGAGAATTGATGGAAAATCCTCTTCATGCCCTTTAACTTCTTCTACACTTATCTAAATTTATTAGTTGTTTAGATAGTGTGGCCTATGCCCATGTCACCATTATAGAGTACACACCTAAACCAATCTGCAGTAGCCTTGGTCTAATTCTTCATCTTGTCCATCTTCGAGAGTTTTTTATGGGAGTGAAACAGGGCCACAGATGATGTAGTTGGGGCTTCTTCCTCTAGCGATGTCCATTGCTAGAAATAGGTGCTAAGATCTGCCACTTGTACCTTCATTTCCTCCTTCGAGGACTAATCCTTATTCATTTGTTCCACTATAGTGGCTACTGATCCCGTGAATTCATCAATTTTCTACTCTCTAGTAGCAGTACCTATGTTGATGGTGGAGATATTGTAGCTGAATCCCTCTTGTTTTTTTGTCACTAGGGTGGCTATCTACACAGTTCTTGATCCTGATGCATCAATAGTGATGTGAGATCATACCCTCAACTTCTTTTCTTTCTTTGTCTTTGTTTGTTCCCTAGCAAGTATAGTCTCTCTTCAGCACTTTAGATCGATGAGGGTTGGGGTTTTCATCTACAATTGTTTTTCTAGCCAATTAGGCATTTGAGTCTCCCCTTTTGGTGATTCATGATCACTTACCTTTTTTTGCTCATGTTGGGGTTGTTTCTCCTCATGACCTAGGGCATCTTGCTCAGTCCTATCTTCTTCTTCATCTGAGTCTTCAATGTGTATAGTCTTGTCCCTTTTGGACTCAGTGGTAGCCATGTTTCTTTGGTGATACCCTCTATATGAGGTGCCCTTTCTATTTCCTGCTCGAGCTCTATGTGATGTTCTAGATTGGAAGTCTTTTTAGGAGTATCCTCTTCCTTTGTTTCTTCTTTATCTCCTTCTTCTTTCTTTGTTGGCACCTCTTTTTCTTGAATGGGGCCTTTACCTTTCTCACCTAGTGGAGGCTCTTCGAGTATCTCCATGTTAGCTTCAATGTCCTCTTTCTTTTCCTTAGAAAGCTACTTTTCAAATTCAACTTCTTCTCTGATATCCCTGAGATACTGGGACAACTCTTCTTCAAGCTCTTGATCCAAGGTCTCTACAATGTACTTTGCATTGAGGGCTTTAGCATCCTCCAAAGATTGTGACCTCTATTCCTCAGTTTCCACCTTGTCAACACTTATAACTACTCTTCCCTCAGGATGTTTAAAGTAGTCTTCCTTGAAAGGATCTTCTAGTTCTTCCATTATTCCCTTGGCAAATTTTCTCTATCATTTCTCTATTTCTTCTAATATTTGCATGGTTGCTTCCATATTTTGTGGTTCTATGGGTGGTGGAAGAATAGGCAGGCTAGTAGCAATTTGGGTGATTACAGCTTGGATAGTGGGGTTCATTATAACCCAAGAAAGCTCAGCTGACATTCCTTGCATGTACTTGGAAAATGCTTTGGGAAAGGTGAGGGGAGGAATAGTGGTCATGGCAATTGAAGAAACTGTAGTAGGGAGAGTAGACAATGGTGGGGGAAATGAGGTAGATGACAATGGGGATGTCATGGCTAAAGAGGAGTCTAATACCATGATCAAGTCCATTGGTGAGGTGGAAGCAAGGTGGATGTAGATGTCCAAAATAGGTGAAGAGGAAATAGGCAGTGCTTGAGATGCAAGGGGTGGAGGAGTGGCGGTAGCAATGGTTATGGTAGGAGTAGAAGTAGAAAGTGGTGACTTCAGTTGATCAACCTCTTCTTCTCCCTCATGTTAGGGAATCTCACTAAGTCCTCTAGATTTCTTGTCCTTCTTCGAGGATTCTCCTTTTGAGTCCTTTCATGTGTAGATTTTGTGCTTGGGTTGGCACTCAGACACATCTTTGTTAGTGTAATTAAATTAATTATTACACTAGCATAAGTTAACTTAGGTCATATATCATTTAGTCCTAGGTTGCATTTTTTAATAAATCATTTAATAATGGGGTAATGTCCCCTTCCTTATTTGTAGGGATAAGATTCCTTCTAGAAGATGAGTTGTCCTTCTAGAACTTATCTCTATCTTTTACCATTTTCTAAATAGGGTTCACATGTTGTCACATGTAGTGTGATCTTTACACTTGGAAACATCTCATGCATCTTAGGTTTTCATTCATGCCTATATATTTAGGGTATTTGTACATTTGTAATCATCTCATAGAGTAGATCAATAGAATCTCTATTGTGCATGCCTAGTTGCAACACTTTCTTTGTGATTGATTATCTTTCCTGGCAAAGGTCCTCCATTGAAGACTGCAGCTTTTGGGACCCTACGCATCCATAATCCCAACATGGTATTATAGCTTATCTAGTGAAACGTCAACCCTTGATCAAGAAAATTGTTGTGCGAGATTTTTCATAGGCTATAAGGTTTCCCATGAAGGCTACTTGATTCCACCCGGTGACCAAGCTGATTTCTGAAGCAGATAGAGTCAGATCCGAGCTTGCCATTATCTTCAGAAGGCCTCGAAACCCTAGGATTGCCTTTCCAATCATCAAAATCAGATACATCATCCCAGGAGCCATAAGAGGTATTTGGGTTTGAAAAATCAACTAGTACGATCTGTACAAATTTGTAGTAAAAATATCTATCCCATCAGTTGCCCTCTGAGGAAATTTTTTTTTAGTCGCAGGCACTTTTTTTTCAAAAAAATTGAGTAATTTTTTCATATATTTTTCGGCAAATATATCTTAGACGACATTATTTTTTCAGTCGAAATAAATCTAAAATTACTTTCAAATTATATATTTATCTGGCTTATTTGATTTTTTAATTACAATGTTTGCAATATTAAAAAATAACAATATATATATGTCAGCTCGAAAAAAGTCTGTAGATATTAAGTTTGGTCAGGGGCCCACTATCTATCACCAGTCCCATCATCGACCAGACTGACCAACGTTGAACACCCACTTGGCTTCTGCCGACCTGCTGGAAATCCACCACTGGCCATCCTACCTATTCTCGCTAGCCATCACTACTCACTACCAGTCTGTTCATTTCAAACCACCGGCACCCGAGTTCTATTTCTAGGCCATCCTGTCAGAGTCATCCATCGACCAACATCTCCACCCACTCTCTGCTCTATCTGAGCCGTGTTTCCTACTCCACTAGTTGCTCAATTGATCTGGCCACTTCGACACCGCTCCTTATGAAGCACTCTTTTTTTTCCACTTTTTCTGACAAGGTCATATTAGCGACCAAGTCTTAGCGCCCAGGGGCTAATGTTTTTCTTCTAATTAGCCTACAGAATGCCTAATCTAGGCATTTTTTCATTTTATCATAACTTTTCACCACATAATAAAAAATTAGCAAACAAGATACCGTCAGAAAGGGAATTTTGAGTAATTTCCAGTGGTGGCATCAGTTCTATGAAATTTTCATCACAAAAAATTCTACAGCCAACTAAAGAAAAAATCCTAATCTGGACTCAAAGGCTCATATCTTCACAACCGTTCATCAGATTTTGATGATTTCAACAACATCAGGAAGGTGATTCAGAGCTTTTTTCATCCATATAGATCCCTTGATCAGTTTCAACTCTAGGTACTCTTGCATTGATTTTTTTTAGTTTGGTGCATTTGTTCAATAACTTCTACATCCTAAAGCTTGGGAAAATATTTTTTTATCTGGGTAGCATCAATTTAGTTTCATATCATCTTTGGAAGCTTTTATTTGTTGTTGAAGGTCAGTGTCTTTGTATTTTAGAGAGATTTCCTTATGGGGCTTCCATATACTTCTTCTTTGGTTATGTTGCACAAGGGAAACTATTCACAATGGTGAGATGGGATCAACCACCATCTCCAATCACTTGATTTGTTGCCACATCTATTAGGTATAGTTCTTCATCCAAATGAAGGTATTCATGAACTTGCTTGGAGTTGCAGCAGATACACTATTTTGGAGATCATTGAGATGCAAGTTGATTTTGATGTTTTGAGATCTATTGATCATTGTGATAGTCCTCATATCCTTTGGACTAAGATTTGGTAGATCTATGGAGATTCATACACTCCACCATTCCTCGATGATCATGATTCAGAATGTCACTCTTCAAATCAGGTACCCCATGATGCTATTGTTGTGTAGGAAGTTGGTTTCTTTGAATCTTCCGAAGAGGCTGACAAGGTTCCTTTAGGTGCTTCTTCTCCATCAGAGACTATTGGTATCCCTTCACATTCAGTGATTCCTTGTCTAGATTCATTGATTTAGGCTTCCACCATCATCATCCATCAAGACACATTTAGTTTTCCAAACTTGACATCATAGGATGGCTTCATTTTAGGTATCACTGACTTGGCTACTTCTGCAGGTCTGGAGGACATTCTTGAGGGGGTATCACTCCTCTATTCAGATCACACTTTGGAGAGTTCTCTTGAGTCTCCTCATCCCTTTGTCTTGACCTTGATTAGGAATCCATAGACTATGTTGGAAGCACTTGGTTTCTCTTCAGATATTTCATGTATGAGACTTCTTCCCTGTCATTCTATTGAGGATTTGAGGTTTCTTCATCATCCACCATTGGATTTGTTTCTTCCTAGTGGGAGACTTGTGGTTTGGACACATTTGTTGCTTTAGACTTCTTTCAATAGTTTTGAGGAAACTTAATTCATGGGGGGTATCAAGTCTCCATCACATCCATCATATCCATCATACTGTCTTTGGATATTTTTCAACATTAGTTTCCACATCCTCCTGATTTTTCACCCTCTTCATTGATTGTGGCATCTCATCTTTATGTAAGGAGACATTTTTGTAGAGTTTAGAGACATCATCGACATCCATTTTCATCCTTCAATTCCTATACGGAATGGGAAGCATCACTACACTTGCACTTGGTTTTGTTTCTTCCGAAAGGGAGACAAGTTGTTTGTTGACATTGGATCATGTTTTGTCTTTAGACACTTACCATTTTCTGCAGGTGATCACATCTTCTAGGGGGGCTATATAGTCTCTCTCTTTCCTCCCTATGGGGGGGATATTGTATTATATCCATGTGATGGATGGTGTACTTGGGGGGTATTTGGGAGTCCTCCATCCTTCCCATCCTATCTCACATTTTTTGCACTTTCATCTCCTTTTTGGAGAGGGGTTTTGTTCCTAGTAGGTTTTCCCCTTTTCTCCAGTTGTGGGAAATTTTCTACATCTTCTTCATGTAAATGGGTACCTAACATGGCCTCATAGCCAGGACCCATCATCATCATCGATCATCATTTATACATAATCATTGCATTTTCCTCCCTAGTTTGAACTTATGGGGGGGTGTTAGTGTAATTAAATTAATTATTGCACTAGCATAAGTTAACTTAGGTCATATATCATTTAGTCCTAGGTTGCATTTTTTAATAAATCATTTAATAATGGGGTAATGTCCCCTTCCTTGTTTGTAGGGATAAGATTCCTTCTAGAAGATGATTTTTCCTTCTAGAACTTATCTCTATCTTTTATCATTTTCTAGATAGGGTTCACATGTTGTCACATGTAGTGTGATCTTTACACTTGGCAACATCTCATGCATCTTAGATTTTCATTCATGCATATATATTCAGGGAATTTGTACATTTGTAATCATCTCATAGAGTAGATCAATAGAATATTTATTAGGCACGCCTAGTTGCAACACTTTATTTGTGGTTGATTATCTTTCCTGGCAAAGGTCCTCCATTGAAGACTACAGCTTCAGGGACCCTGTGCATCCATAATCTCAAAAATCTTTCCTCTTCCTCGACCTAGTTTCTAGAGGAGATTTGGGAGCTTCTTCTGCTGGGACAGTAGTTGTCTTGCTATCTGTTTCACTCTTGATCTCATCTATGAGCTCACCATATGTCAATACGGTACCCATTTCCTTAAGTTAGGTGATTTGAGCATCCACCCACTTCCTGGTTCTATTCTCGCTGGGCCTTGTCATGATGTTGAGGTCATTGACCTCTTGGTCATCCCAATCAATCAGTGGTAAAGATAGCTCAGCTACAACATCAAATATTTCATTAAGGATGGTATCTTCCTCTTCTACAATCTGGTCAATTTCATACAAACTAGGCCATCATCCTCATGTAGCATCTCATTCTTACCTCCTTATCACCTTAGTAGTTGGCCCAAAAATCTTCTATGTGAGGCAAGTGGGTGTATTTTTTTCCATCAAAATTCCTTAGCTTTCCATAGGGATCCATCCTAGTTATAGCTATGTGAAGGTCTAGATGATACTCCACTATTTCCTTTTTAGAGTATTCTATGCATTGGGCCACTGGAATAGCATACGTGCCTTGCCCAAATGTGAGAGGGTATGAAATTGCTTCCCAGTGTTTATTGCTTAGTAGAGTGTGAGAATTTTATAGTTATCAAGAGACTTCTAGTATGATCCTTCGGTCATTAGGATACCGGGGTAGCTTGTAATTCCTTTCAAAGAATACCTTCATTCTGATGTACATGAACTTTAGGAACTAAATAAACAGGAACTCAAATCTCTAAATGAATGCGAAAGCATTATGTGAGAACCTCCTCTAAAAATATTCTCCAAGGAGCTTGATAATATGCCTGATGAAGGCATTATTTACCCTTTGGTACTCCCTTTTGAAGTTCTTGTATTGTAGTTGTGGGTAGCGGTCATATACTTTGAGCTACCTACCTCCGCAATTTGGATTTTGTGCAATGAAGAGGCCTTTGTATGTGAACACCTCTGCTAGTAGGTAGACCAGATAAGAGGTCATGTATAATTGTGATGTCTTCTTCACAACCATGAACTGTGTGTGTAGGTTTTCACTAATGATCTTGGCCTGATGGAATTTTTCTTTTCCATGTATAATCTCTTCAATAGAGCATCCACTCTTGGAAGAAGGCCGCACCAGGGAGGCCCATTACTCTGCTTAGTAGAATGACCAAATCATGGTACTCTTCATGAAAGTTACTTCTATAAAGCTCTTATGGAAACTTGGCAGTGCTACGCCTCTTCTCCTTCAACCAATGCTGGTTGATTAGCTTCTTAGATGCCAGAGGATCTTCCTTCCACATATTCTCATTGTACCCCATCTCTATTTCTTCCATGGGGTAAAACATAGGGATATGAAAATTTTCACCTATGGACTGAGCAAATAGGTCTTCCAATACTCTGCCCTCATGATCTATGATTTTTCTATTACCACTATGGTAACACTCTCTACATGCCATTAGAAGCTTTGGGTCCACAAGCATAGGTGGGAAGCCACCTTCTTTGGCTAAACTTCTCTTCTAAATCTTTTGTTGATTCTCGATGATGGGGTTGCTTGTGATTCTTCTTCTAAATTCATCTATTTCCATGTGTCCCAAATTGGTATTTGATATTGAATACCAAATTGAGGTCACCTTGGAGGTGATTTCCACTCTATGGAATTAATATTTCATCTTGTCTTTCTCCTCTTTTTCCCTCAGTGCCTTGGTAGTTTTCTTTCCCTTTTCCTTTTCTACAGAATTCCCTTATGTGCTTGCAATAGATTCCATAAATCCTACAAATAAAGGTGGAGTAAGCATATTCATATAAAATATAGGAAACGTTAGCGAAATCCTACAAAATGAAGGTTAGATTCAATGATTCATCCTTCAAAGATCATAAAGTTCATCAAAATTCATTGTTCAGTGTTCATTTGGGTAAATTAAAGTAATTTGGGCTAAGGGATGTGGGTTTCCCTAAGCTAGCAGTTGTTTGGAGGAATTTGAGGTGCCCTTTCTATTTCCTGCTTGAGCTCTATGTGATGTTCTGGTTCAGGACTCTTTTTAGGAGCATCCTCTTCCTTCGTTTCTTCTTTATCTCCTTCTTTCTTTGGTGGCACCTCTTTGTCTTTAATGGGGCCTTTACCTTGCTCACCTAGTGGAGGTTGTTTGAGTATCTCCATGTCAGCTTCAGTGTCCTCTTTCTTTTCCTTAGAAAGCTACTTTTCAAAATCAACTTCTTCTCTAATATCCCTGAGATACTCGGACAACTCTTCTTCAAACTCTTGATCCAAGGTCTCTACAATGTACTTTGCATTGAGGGCTTTAGCATCCTCCTTCAAAGATTGTGATCTCTCCTCATTAGTTTCTACCTTGTCCACACTTATAGCTACTCTTCCCTCGGGGTGTTTAAAGTAGTCATCCTTGAAAGGATTGTCTAGTTCTTCCATTATTCCCTTGGAAACTTTTCTCTGTTGTTTCTCTATTTCTTCTAATATTTGCATGGTTCCTTCCATATTTTGTGGTTCTATGGGTGGTGGAGGAATAGGTAGGAAAGTATCAATTTGGGTGATTACAACTTGGATAGTGGGGTTCATTATAACCCAAGAAAGCTTGGTTGGCATTCCCTGCATGTACTTGGAAAATGCTTTGGGAAAGGTGAGGGGAGGCATAGTGGTCATGGAAATTGAATAAATTCTAGTAGGGAGAGTAGACAATGGTGGGGGAAATGAGGCAGATGACAATGGGGATTTTGTGGCTGAAGAGGAGTCTAATACCATGATTAGGGCTATTGGTGAGGTGGAAGCAAGGTGGACAAAGATGTCCAAAATAGGCAAAGAGGAAATAGGCAGTGCTTGAGATGCAAGGGGTGGAGTGGTGGTAGCAGTGGTTATGGCAGGAGCAGAGGTAGCAGGTGGTGAATTTAGTTGGTCAACCCCTTCTTCTCCCTCATATTATAGGTCCTTCTCGATGGTGGGAATCTCACTAAGTCCTCCATATTTCTTTGCCTTCTTCAAGGATTCTCCTTTTGAGGCCTTTCATGTGTAGACTTTGTGCTTGGGCTGGCACTTAGACGCATAGTTCCTCTTCCTTGGCCTAGTTTCTAGAGGATATTTGGGAGCTTCTTTTGCTAGTGTAGTAGTTGTCTTACTATTTGTTTCACTTTTAAGATCATCTATGAGCTCACCATCTGTTAGTACGGTACATTGTGCCTTAAGTTGGGTGATTTGAGCATCCACCCACTTCCTTGTTCTATTCTCAATGGGCCTTGTCACGATGTCAAGGTCATTAAGCTCTTGTTCATCCCAATCAATCAATGGTAACAACAACTCAGCTACAACATCAAATCTTTCATTAAGGATGGTATCTTCCTTTTCTATAATCTGGTCAAGTACGAGGAATAGGTTAATCTTCCATACAAATTGGGTTGTCATCCTCATGTAGCACTTGATTCTTACCTCCTTATCATCTTGGTTGTTGGCCCATAAATATTCTATGTGAGACAAGTGGGTGTATTATTTTCCAAAAAAATTCCTTAGGTTGCCATAGGGATCCATCCTATGTCTAGCTGTGTGAAGGTCTAGATGATACTCCACTATTTCCTTTTTAGAGTATTTTGTGCATTGGGCCGCTGGAATAACATTCATGCCTTGCTCAAATGTGAGAGGGTATGGAATTACTTCCCAGTGTTTATTTATCAGTAGAGTGTGAGCATTTTATAGCTATCAAGAGACTTCTAGCATGATCATTCAGTTGTTAGGGTACTGGGGTATCTTGTAAGGCTTTTTAGAGAATCCCTTCATTCTGATGTACATGAACTTCAGGAACTGAATAAATAGGAACTTGAACCTCTGAATGAATTCGAAATCACTATGTGAGACCCTCCTCTAAAAATATCCTCCAAGGAGTTTGATAATATGCCTGATGAAGGCATCATTTACCCTTTGGTACTCCCTTTTGAAGTTCTTGTATTGTAGTTGTGGGTAGTGGTCATATACTTTTAGCTCCCTGCCTCCTCAATTTGGATTTAATGCAATGAAGAGGCCTTTGTATGTGAATGACTCTGCTAGTAGGTAGACCAGATAGGAGGTCATGTAGAATTGTGATGTCTTCTTCATGGCGATGAACTGTGCGTGTAAGAATTCACTAATGATCTTGGCCCTATGGAATTTTTCTTTTCCATGTATAATCTCTTCAATATAGCATCCACTCTTGGAAGAAGGCCACACTAGGGAGGCCCATTACTCTGCTTAGTAGAATGACCAAATCATGGTACTCTTCATGAAAGTTACTTCTGTAAAGCTCTTGTGGCACCTTGGCAGTGCTACCCCTCTTCTCCTTCAACCAATGTTGATTGATTA
>VDFB02289856.1:0-18784 GCA_007258455.2 Sequoia sempervirens | reverse complement strand
ATGAATATGAATTATTTCGCATGTTAATATTGAATTATGAAATCTAATATTAATAGGGTATAGATATCTTATTTTAGTTACATAAGAATTATTTTATTTTACTTTAGAAATATTTTTATTTAAAATTTAATTTTTTATAATACATATAAATTTTATTTTATTTTAGAAAATTAAGTGAAGTGAAATTGCACTAAGTATGTGAAAAGAATATAAGATATATATCATTTTCATTTTATGGGAAAATTTATTGTGATCATTTTTTAAGATCAAATTAAATTTATATATTATGAAATAAAATTAGGAAATATATTTAACAATCCAAGTATATTGTGGTTTAGTGGGCAGATTATGCTGAAGCTAATTTACAACAAGCACACTGGAAAGTAGGCAAACACATTCCAACTTATAATGAGTACATAAACATTGCAGCAACAACTGCAGCAATTGGACCATTATTGTTGCATCCTATTCTCATGGCAACCCATGGTTTAGCAGACAATGCTATTGAGAAGACATATAATAATCAATGTAGATTCTACGAGATCATTTGGTTGTGTACACGCTTAATTGATGATGCTTATGATTACCAGGTTTTTCTCTTTCCATTTTAAATTGATAATTAGATCCAAATATAAATGATATTATACTTACAATATTAAAATATTAACATGTTTCTTTTGGTAATGAAGGATGATAAACTCCATGGACAGACAACTTCAGCCATTTCCTCTTACTCGATGGATCACCCTGAATGTTCAGAAGAAGAGTCGATCAACCACATCAAATATATTGTTGATTGACTTCTTAAAGAGTTAACATGGAAATTTTTGAATCAAGATGATAATTTGCTTGATTGGGAAAAGATAAGCTTCAACCTCAATAGAGGGTTGCAATGTTTCTTTGTGTTTGGAGATGGTTTTTCATATCATGACAAAGGAAACAAGCAACAGATAAGAAAAATTCTAATTGATACAATACCATTATTCCCTTAATCCTATAGTGTGCATTGGGTTATGAGTAGTTGGCTTGTGGCTACCTTAATCCCTAATGAAATCATATTATCATTATTATATTATTATTTAGTTAATTAGGTTGACCTAGGGATTATATGTTGTTATTTAAGTTGCCATTTCTGATATCCTTAGCATAAGTATGGTATGTGTGGGAGGTAGAGGTTAAATATTATCATCATGTTAATTATCATGTTATTATTGAAGAATATTGGAGGTATCACCATCAAAGTGGACTTGGAGGTTGCCCCCTCAAAGTGGCATATTATTATCAAGTATTTGTAGAATATTTTTGTCATATTCTTTTGTTGTGCAATTTATTATATACCTATTAAAATATATAGTATTTTTAGAGGATGTACCTCTTTTCTATTGTAGGAATATTTTCATTCTTACAAGACAAGAAAAATCTATATGTTGAAATTTTATTGTTCTATATATTGATTTCCTGATTGAATACCAATTGATTTAAGTTATTTTATTAAAATGAACCTATTTCTTAATTATCAATATTTTGGACCATATTTCTTCATCAAATTACCCTTAAAATGGATTAGAGGAGGATATCAAATGCTAGTAAACAAAAAAAATCTTATTCATGAATTTTAAGAAAATAATTATTAAATGTTAAAAGCACAGTATACTCAATTCTCATCCAATTCTTTCATCATTTTTCCAATGAAAGTTTGGTTATTGATATTTTGAAATCTAATTATATATGACTCTAATAGGCACATTTCCCATTGAATCTCTATTAACTCCTTGAAAACTGGACATAAATATATAGAAATCTTAATAACATACCCTCCTCTTAGATGTATACCTCTAAAGTTATTGCAAGGGCATCAAAAAAGGGGTGATGTCATTATAATTTTTCCAATGGAAATATAGATTGGCATGAACCTCCCTTTTGCATTTAAGAAGTAATATAAATTGTAAGAAGATTTACCATTAAATCAATATTACTAATTGTATCCCATCATTTTCTCTTTTAGTTCGTAAAAGATAAAATTTATATAAAGATTGTAAATTATCAAATTTAATCAATGAAGGAAGATTAGGGTGATGAAGAAATGGAGTATTGGTATGGGAAGAAATAGTATTTTTAATTTTTTTTTTTAGTTTCATCTATGTGGTTTCAATTCTTATTTTCTAATTAATGATTATATAAACACATTTAATAATGGGGTTATGATTTTAGTTATCTAATAGATAATAAATTATATTAAAATAATATGTAATAATTGGAGTCATGAGCTCTATCATAAGAGTAATAATTAATAAACTAGCAGTCGCATGCACAGGCATGCAACAATCAACTAATAGGGATCGTCCATGTATGATTATTTAGTGGGGATGGAGGAAGAAACTTTGTTTTCAAATGCAATGTAAAGTATAAATATTGAGAATTATTTCTAATTGTTTGGATGAGTCAAAAAAGGGAAAGCATCTTAATAATTGAATATGGAATAACGTGATTTTATTTATAGTGAACAAAGATGTTTGAAAATGAAATTATATATTAATATGAATAATTAGATGGATAGATCAATTAAAGAAAAGCTATGTCTACAATATAGATAATTTGAGCTATATTATTTGAAAATGTTATAAAGCACTTAAATTTGGCATAGAATTTATTTTATATCTCTACATTTAATTGGAGCATTGTATATCATCTTCATTGTTTGCAATATTTATTTTAGGTATGAAATAATTTTATATGTATTTTACTCTTATAGTCAAAAAGGGAAAGCATCTTAATAATTGAATATGGAATAATGTGAGCTTAGTTTATAGTAGTAGGTGAACGAGGATAAGTTTGTCGAGTACATTGTAGTGAACAAAGATTGAAAATCAAATTATATATTCATATGAATAATTTGATGGATAGATCAATTAAACCAAAGCTATGTGTGCAATCTAAATTTGACTTACATTATTTAAGAATGCTTGAAAGCACTTAACTTTGGCGTAGAAATTATTTTATATCTCTACATTTAATTGGAACATTGTATATCATCTTCATTATTTGCAATGTTAAGTTTAGGTATCAAATAATTTACGTGGAAGGCATATCCTATTTGAGGAAGACAAAACTAATGTTGTCCAATCAATGGTTGGTATTAATCTGCTAGCCATTAAACGAATCTCAGTTGTTCATCATTTTTCATACTTTTTAGCTGCTGCTTTCCCCTCCGTTTTCTGGGAAAATCAGCGAACCTTTTTACCATTAGTTGCACGACATTCTCAAATAATTACCTAGGGAGCGAGGAGAGTGGATAAACGTGGGAGCCTTCTATAATGTTTGTACAGTACATGTGAAGTTGGGTGGACCACCATGCAGCGACAGGTGGCATATGTTGTTTCCAATTTGAACTTTATTAAAGATAAGACAAAAGTCTGCTTTAACGTTTTCCTCCTTAGATGACTCTCGCTCGAGTGTAACTTCTCAAAAGGCTTGTTAGAGTTTTTGGAAATTGGGTAGTAAATTAAATGAATTTAATTTTGAGGAAATTTTATAGTTAAAGGAAATTTCATTTTGTTTTTCAAAATCAAAAAATAAAAATGAAAATTACCGCCAGATCTTAATAATGAACGCATTTAGGTTTTAACATTATCACATTTTGTTTTATTTTTTTATTTTTAAATAATTATTTTCATTTATTTGAAAGAGTTATTTAAATTATTTAAATTAGCACAAATAAAAACTTTATTTAGTTAAAAAATTGATTATATTTTGACTTGCAATTTAACTTATATTTTAGTTAACATAATATTAGATTTATAATTTCTTTAAGGTAAAATTTTATTTATAAGTTTATTACATGAAATGTGGATTATATTTTAATAATAAAAAATAAATTGTAAATAATTTAATTATACCTATTATTATATATTATAGTTTTAAATAAAACTATTAGTTCCATAAAATGATTAAAATAGTTTTACATATTACAAAAATAGATCAAAATTTATGTTAATTGACTTTCCACACTTATTCTGTGTACCCATTGCACACTAAGGTGCAATTGCTAGTTTTATATGTATTTTCATCTTATAATTGTTACGCTTAGATGTTCATCTATATTTTTTATGTTTTTGTCTAGTTTAATCAATCAAAAGATTAATTATTATTTAATTATCTTAAGATAACACAATGCATTGCAAGATTAAGAACCATTTTGATAAAAGAGGAAATTGATCTTTGATATTTTTGTCTAGCTTAAAGAATGAATTGATTGATTATTATTTATCTTTAGATAATGCAATGCATGGGACATTATTGAATAAAAAAGTATTTTTTAAAAAAGTCATTGTTTATTTGAATATTAGTTATAATGCTCATCACAAATGAATTTTTCAAAAAAGAAACATGTTATAAGTAATATGTATTGAATAATTTTGGGAATAAAACAAATTTTTGTGTTTATTATTTATTGGTTAGAAGAAAAATGCAATGAACTGACATAGATATTTTGCATTGTTAGAATAATTGAATTAGAAGGTATGCCTTTTCTTGGATGCAACACTAGAAATATATTATTGTATAGTATGACATGAGAAACATATTTTTTCTTCCCCATGACTGGCTCTAACATGGAAAACATGTTATTATAGAGTATTCCTATTGAAGCTAAATTCACACAACAATTTGTGGACAAATAAATCTATGTAACAATAAATATATGGCATTAAAAGTAAAACCACAAAATCCACGCTCGTTTTCCTCCCTACCATATTGGCTCATGAAGCCCCATGGACTCTAGCCAAACCCCCGACCAAAAAAGGGATGAAATGGCCACAAGAGATTTCGTGGAGTTTCATCATAGATTACACAATAAAAAACTTGGGAAAACTCTAGTGTTTTTATATATAATATCTGATATTGTTGTGTTCTCTTTGACATTGTTACTTTAAGGGAAAGAGGTATGCTGCTCTTTGGAACCTGTTACATGCTTAAGCCTAGTTCCTACCAATTAAATAGAAGGGTATGTTAGTGCACAAGCAAGGAAAATAAAAAAATGAATGATAAAAAATGAGTAAGTATATGGGTAAATTAATATATACAATGTGAAGTGAAAAGTAATGAACAATTTTTACGATTAGGTAACCAAGTATATCTATTGAGAGTGGGGAAGTTTTTGTACTTACATACATTGTTGATCATGTTTAAGAAGGGAAAGTTGCATGGCATCGAGTAGTAGGGGCATCAAAGAATTTGAAATAGATAGTGTACAATACACTAATTTTCTTGAATTCCTATTATATCTATGCAACAACATAAAGGAAACAATATACATTTAGAATAAAAAAGGTTAGCACTATCTGTTGTAAATAGAAAGAGATAAAATGGGACATTTTGAATACATGGCATGTTGGTAAAGAATTGTCTATAAGTAATGTACAGGAGAAGTTGGAAAGAGAGCTGTGGAAACAATAACAAATGCAATGGTTAGAATAGACAATGTTTTTGGTAGACAATTGTATGTGAGAATTTGTGTGTCCACGTATATAAGCAAAAATAAATATGTGAAGATGGAAGGAAAAAGCACTAAAACCACGCTCATTGTCCCCCCTACCATATTGGCATTATGAAGCCTCATGGGCTCTATCCAAACCCCCGAGCAAGAAATGCAAGTGAGGCCCATGGAAAATCTCATGGAATCTCATCATATGTCATAAAATAGCAATATTGGTGAAACGACTATTTTCAAGCAAGATCTGTAACATTGTACTCTTTTGTTTGTTGTGAGAAGTTGACAAAAACATGTTTCCCGATCAAGAATTGGCATCATTAGATTTGAAGATTCCTGGAGGAACATGCATAGATGGAGCAAGTGCTTGTATTTGCATTGCATGGCTAAGATGTATATGCAGAAAAGTGTTTGCGAAACATGGGAACATCTAACAACCAAAAACCAGAAAGGAAAAAAATGTAGTTATGCACAAAAAGAAAAGAAGGGAAACCATGACATTGTAAAAGGTTTAGTTCAATGGAGCAACATACACCACTTCCATGTACTTCTGGGTATAAACAATGTCATACAATCCACAAATTTTTTGTCCTCTCAGAAGCACATGACCGTGGTGTTCGGTTTCCATCCATAATCATGTAAACCCATGCTCATTTTTCTCCCAATCATATTGGCGTCGTGAAGCCTCATGGGCTCTAGCAAAACCACCGAGAAAAAAAAGCAGGTAAGGTCCATGCAAAATCTCACGAAATTTTATCATATACCACAAAATAGAAAACTTGGGAAAGAGTAAGTGTTTTCAAACAAGTTGTGTAATATTGTAGTGTTTTTTTCTTTGGTCTAAAAAGTTGACAGAAAAAAGATATTGTGATAAAGAATTAGCATAATATATACATATGTATATGTTTATAGGAGCAATTGTAGTTAAATGTTCTTTCTTTCATCGACAAATATGGTTAGCACTAGTAATTTTATCGCCTTAGGTTTATTGTTTTAGTTATCTCTATTCATCTTTGGCATTATACCCATTAAGATAGGAGCGATTATAGATTAACATAGGATTAATTGCATATATATATATATATATATATATGCAGAGGCTTAGTATGAAAGCATAGGAATATTGGAGATAATCATTGTTGTACAATGGGGGTGGATGAAGTAAATGCATGTGGAAAAAGTAAGTTTAAGTCTAGTAGTATTAGAAATACAACTACAATCTTAGGGATAATATAGTAAAAATGGTCATCGAATTAATAGGCTAATTGTTACATAGACTGCCTACTGATACATAATGCAGATTTTGCTTTGCAAGACTATGGGAAAAAGAATATCATAAAATATATTGATAGAACTCAAGCAATCTATATAATATTTGGCTTCTTGATTGAAAATTCAAGCTAGTAGATAATATAGAGAAATTGTATAAGAACTATTAGGAAAACACTTTAAGAATTAGAGATAAATAACACATGATCGAAACCCCCATGAAACATATTGATACAAGACAAGAAGTCCATGTAATCTGAGTTGTCCTATCTAATTAAAATTGCTTACACAAGAAAACACTTGTATCTGTGCATCTTTTCTGTTACACCCATTAAGATACGAGCAATTGCAGATTAACATAGGAGTGATTGTGTGTTATCTTTGTGAATATTTCATTTATTGTTTGCATGGTTATCTCTATGTATCTTTGGTGTTGCACCTATTACCATAGAAGCAATTGTAGTTAAATCTTCTTTCTTTCGTCAAAAATATGGTCAGGGTTAGTAATTTTATTGACCTTTGTTTGTTGTTTTGGTTACCTATGTGCATCTTTGTGATTACACCCATTAACATAGGAGAAATTATAGATTACCATAGGATTGATTGGATATATATATATATATATATATAAATATATATATATATATATATATATATATGAAGAGAGTTAGTATGAAAGTATAAACATATTGGAGATAAAATTAGTTTGGTGGGTGTGCAGTGTTGGTAGTACATATTGAAGACAAATAGAGGAATTGTATAATATGTATTATAATAATACTTGTTTGGTACAATACAACCATAGCATTCAATGATATAGCATTGATATGTTGTTAAGAACAAAGCATTTTATCGTGTAGTATGTGTAACATATTCATAATGTTGCAATGAATCTTATGGCAATGCGACTGAATCAATATATTTTCTTGCATATTTTGGAGTATACTTTTCCACACTACAACATTGAATATTGCATTTAGTTCCTGGTGCACCATCACACCACAATGGCAAGATTTTATATATATATATATATATATATATATATATATATATATGTATATGAGCTCCATTATTTGGCACTAAATATTATAGAGAAACATGTAATTTGTAAAAGAACTATTAGGAAATCACTGAAGAACAACATATGTCTGATTCTTAAGTATGATCCTAATACCTCTTACAACGGTTACATAGATTGCTTGTCTTGTACCAATATGTTGCATGTTATTGTTTTCGCTTGATATGTTTCAACCTCCTTATAACAAACTATTAATTGCCATTATTTTGTTGTTTTAATGGGAAGAAAATATATTGAGCCATGTTTTTTCATCAGCCCAGCCATGAATTGGATTTGTCGGCGACGGAGATGTGTCGGTCGGTGATGACTTGAGTGGTTTTTTTATGGAACATGTAGCTTTGTGTCTATGTGGGTTGGTGGTGGTGAAGTTCATGGGCTTGGTATGAAAAATTTGATTGGTAAGTGTTTGCTCCTGTGAGGGTTAATGCATCCTGTCATTGTTGTACGAGGGCAGTGGACAAAGTGAATGCATTATTCAACATTGCAGTGTGGGAAAGTATACTTTGATTATGTTGTATTGTGGAAAGAGCCATTGTGGTGTTGCTTTGATAACAAACTATTGTTAAAATCATCACCTTTAGCTCTATTCTTTACTATATTTGAGGGTCTTAAAACTATTGTGCTATAGAATTTGTAAGTCATTTTACATGAGTATTTCGTATAAATGATTAATTTAGATCGGTATAGTATGTTTATTCAAATTTATGCACACTGAGTATTTTCTACGTTGTTTGAAAATCACTACAATACAATGATAACATTCAATTATGTAGCATTCAGATGATGTTAAGCACATAGCATTTAATTCTGGAGTATGTGTAATATATTCATAATGCCACAATAGCTCTTCTAGAAATGTAACTGAATCAACATATTTCCTTAGATATTTTGGAGTATACTTTGACAAGAGTAAATATTATAGAGATATAGGTAAATTGTAAAATAACTGTTTAGGAAAACAACGAAGAATGACATACATTTGATTCTTAAGTATTATTGTAATACCTCTTACAAATGTTACATAGACTGGTTGCCCTGAACCAATATGTTGCATGATATTCTTTTTCCGTCATCTGTTTGATGCTCCTTATAACAAATTTTTTATTTCTATTATTTTTCTTGTTTGAACGACAAGAAAATATATTGATTAAGTTACATTGTTAAAAGAGCCATTGTCGTGTTGGTCCGGTATCAGACTATTGTAAGAATCATTTCCCTCGGGTCTATTCTATAGAAGATTTGAGGGTTTTAGAATTGTTGTACTATGGAATTTCCAAGTCATTAGACATGGGTATTTTGCATAATTGATGTGTCCACAAGTTTGAATACGAAGCAATGTAGCTGAAATTTCCAATCAAGTCTGTGGTGTTATACACAATTTGGACACATTATTGTGTCATATAATTGTAGTGATAACATATATGCCGTAGAAAAAAGGACCCTTTGCCTGACATGGGATAATTCATGACAAAATGGACTTAATGAGGTCTTAATCTAGTGTTGTGATGCATTTTATACGTCCACACTAGGTCTTGGACCCTTGCAAATCGAATAACATGCGTTTAATGACGTCTTGTAAAGGTGTTGTAAAGTGTTGTAAGATAATTTCATGCTTTTCTAGACTTAATGGACCTTATTTTAGTATTGTAAAGTGTATTTAATCACACTTTCACATTGATTTATGTGTCCCAAGCCATATTTGACATTCACATCATCATTAATAGGCTCCTATTAACCCACATTATGCATCTTGAGGCTTTAATTGATCAAATACCCGACAAAGTTGTAATATAAACCTTATTTCCTTATCTCCTACCTTCTTAGCTATTGGAATGGTCCATGTGGGACCCATTCACCATGTGTGGCAAATGAGTACTATTTGGCCCCATTTTGACCTTTGAGCGGGAAAAAGTGAAATCTAAAGTTTAATTTCACTACATGTTAGCCTGTGATGAGGTATAATTGGGATACTAAGGCACAATTGTCTATAAATAAGTTTTTTTCTCCTCATTTTACATCTAACAACTCATTTTTACATCTCTCATCATTAATTCATAATCTATCTTCTCATCCAAGTCAAGAAAGCTAGGGTTTCTTCATTAGAAGTCATCAAGTTAGCTTTCTAAAGCATTCAAGGGCTTAATCTTCATGTATTGTTGTAAAATTTCAAGATCAATCATCATGGAAAGGTAATATACTCCATTTTTGCATGATTTATTCATTTATTTTATTATTTTGGTTTAATTACCTAAAAGGGGTTTGACTTAGGCAAACCCCCTTTCCCTAACATTCAACATATCTCTCTTTTGTCTTGTTTGTTTTCATAATTAGGTCCTTTGGAAGCTTGGAAATCATTTAAGATCAAGTTGCAAAGTCATTCAAGTCATCTCTTCATTATTCAAGCCAAAATATCAACAAAAAGTCATTTTCAAACCTGAATCTGACAATTTTAGAAGCAAACACTTGTAGGAAGAAGAAGTGCATATCTAGCTCCACAGAATCAACTCCTAATTTTGTAGATTGTTGTAGGTGGTCTAATTCACCACCAATGGAAAATGAGTCCCATCTGTAGGCCTGAAAAGTGATTTTTTCAGAATTCAACTCCCAACAGTCAAAAATAGGTTTCCTAAACTTTTCATCAGAAGCAGGAGTCATTCACCATGCATGGAAAATCAGTCCTAGTGGCCATTAACAGTTACTTCAGGGACATTCTAGAACCCTCCAACAATAGTAATCTGCCTCTAGGTGCACTCTAATAAGTCTCATTAATTTTTCTTATCATTTACTTAAGTTTTTAGTTCATATTTGCAATCAACACTGTGTTTTCCAGCATCTTGCATTAGATTAATTTACATTCACTTATTTTCATTTTTAAGCATTCAAACACATCTACACACACTTCACATCAATATCTCATTCATCCTTACATTAATCTTGAGTGAAACATTGTGCATTTTGGCCCATCTTTCCCCTTTTAGGTGAAAAACCTTAAAGAGGAAGGAAGGATTTAGGTGCCAAAATCCTTCATTTCATTTTGGTGAACCTTCTTTTAGAACACTTTGTTTTCTTATTTAGAGTCCATTTTTATCGTAATCCTAGCTTGCATTAGAGTTGTGTTTGTTAATTTGCATCTAGGGTTTCAAATTCTTGTATTAGAAAAAAGTGTATTTAGCTTGCAT
The DNA here is from genome assembly GCA_007258455.2 of Sequoia sempervirens. Classification (NCBI taxonomy): domain Eukaryota; kingdom Viridiplantae; phylum Streptophyta; class Pinopsida; order Cupressales; family Cupressaceae; genus Sequoia; species Sequoia sempervirens. Next base: position 7,770 of record VDFB02289856.1, on the reverse strand, counting down.
TTTTGCATACAATCTCCCTAAAAATCTCTGAAATTCTGCATGTCCATCTTAGTTCTACATCTTACAACATTAAACACAAAAAACAATTCAAAATTTCTAAAAATCTTGTAAAAAACTAGTACTGGGACTCATTGGCCATGCTGGGCGAATCAGTCCTTGTCTAGATTTTTGACTATTTGTTACTACATCAGAAACCTCATTTATGTGCTTCCTAAGCCTCCTAGTATCATATAGTATAAGTTTGGAAAGTCTCTGGACCATTTTTTTTATGCATTTAGCTCAAAAGCATCATTTTAGATTACTCATTCTTCAAATCACTTCATTTGCACACATCCTTATATCTGAACATGCTTCCATTTCTGCAATTTTGCATAACATTGATAAAGGTACTTTTCACTTTTTCATATTCAATGTTTCTATTCCTAAAACTTTGCAATAATTTTGTTAAAAATACTTTTCATTCTTGCATGTCCATTGTTTGCATTCTTCAAATATTGAATATATTGGATAAGAATGTTTTGTACCTTTACATATACATTGTTCATATTGTTGAAACATTGCATGACATTATTACATGTGCTTTTCATTCTTATTCAAACAATGCTAGTACCTTACATATGTAGAAATGTTAGGAAAAAATTCCTATCCCCTGCCTATGAGAGTGTTTTAGTGAAAGAGACTACAACTTGGGCCATTCCTAATGATCATACTTTTTCTTCTCATAATATCTCTCCTCTTGGTGATGAAGATATTTTTGTAGAAGAATTAATTAATGAGAGTTTTGAGAATCCTTTTTGTTTCTCTCCTTTTACCTCTCTTAGTGGACAACACATTCACAACCAAAATACCACAACCTTAAAAAATCAGGACAATAACATTTGTTCTTCTTCTAGTATCTCTCCTAGTTGTGAAGTAGATACCTTGACGTTAGACAACACAATCGATGAAGGTCATGGATATCTTAGTTGTCCCCCTTCACCTAGGTAAACCCATCTTGAAAACAAATCTTCAACCATTGATCATTCCCCTACTTTCAATGAAGTTCTTTTAGAAGAACCAACCTATGAATGTCACAAACATTTGGCTTGTTGTTCTCTTAAAAACTCTCCTTCTAGGGAGAATCTCATGGTACAAACATATATGAACATTGACACATATCCTTCAACCACTAACCATTCCCTTGATAAGGATACTCAAGTGGCATTAGAATCCACTTCACCAACACATCATGCCAATCCAGACAAAATTTTTGAGGTTGTGATGACACAAGTGAGATCTCCTTTAATTAGTGAGATTCCTAAGTCACCTTCCATTAGTGAAATACATAAAAAATTTAGAGATGTCTTGAAATCCATGATGAAATCTACTCATAACAATGTTTTGCAACCGCTAAGTTGTTACTTAGTGGCTCAAACATCTAGGGGACCACACAACACTCCTACACCATCACCATTTCCTCAAAAAGTTCCTAGTGTTGAAGATCTTAAAAAGACTCCTGCTAATATATCTGTATGGGAGCTCATTCAACTTTCACCAACAATCAAACTTCTCTTCCATGAAATGTTTGAAATATAGAAGGAAGAGATACACTCTTACATGAAACCGAATCATGTCACATCCTCCTCTCATCCAATACAAGCCACCCAGTTGGAAATCACATTCCCTAAAATTGAATTGCCCTCACTTGAGACTCAACACAAAAATGATCCCTTGATGATAAAGGTGATCATTAATGAAACTCTAATTACTAGACACACTCTCATCAAAAATGGATCAAAAATTAATGTTTGTAGCATGGACCTCATACACAAACTTGGAATGGGAAAAAAGCTTATTCAACTTAATGATGTTCATATTCGTGGCTTTGACAATATTCATAGGGAACCACATGGGATGATCACATAATTACCTATTGAGGTCAGACCTGTTGTATTTCCTACCTCCACTCATATCATGCAAGAACCTCTTCCATACAATCTTATCCTAGGGAGACCATGGATTCATCCTATGAAAGGAGTCCCATCTACCCTTCACCCTGTCATGAAGTTTGAATACAACAACACGATATACACAATTGATGTAGATGAGCGAAGGTATGTGTCCACTGATCAAAGCACTTCCCACTCTACTAATCCTTTCATTCCTAGATAAAAAAATGATCCTATCAAAGTTGATGCTAATTCTTCACGTACAAAAAAACTATTTCATGATAATTGGGGGTCATCAGATTCTACAGCTCCTTTCTATAACATTTCCAAAATCTTACCCTCATGGTCCAATGAGTCATATACAAACGATTCATTCTCATACACAAGTTCTAGTAGTGATTTGAGTTTCACACCTACCTTTAAGGGAGGGTGTGCAATATCTCACTTTCCATCCAAACAACCTTGTGTTCCATTCACTCAACTTAGTTCTACCAACTCACCCCATGGTGGTGATGGGGGCAATATAACTCCCATCCCTCATGAAGCAATGACACATCACATTAAAAAGGATTTGTGTTCGTGTAAAGAAACCAATCCTTATCACAAACACACACCCCCTTCATCTCAATTGGATGATTTTTATGGTATCGGTTACAATCTTCCTCCTACACATGGATGTAATAAACACATGAACAAAACTGACATATCATACTCTTTCAAGAAAGATCTATGGGTATCTTCCTTATCTCAAAACACTTTGCACAACAATAGGGTATATACGAGGGATCATGATGGGCCAAAAGTGGCAATATGATGGGTATGTGGTGACTTTTAACCAAAATTGATGAAACAAAAGGGTTTTAAAGGAATTCTTAGATTTCCACCAATATAAATTATTATTTAATTTGAATTTAATAAAATAATTATTATTCATTTTCTACTTGAATTATGACTAAAGTCTGATTGATAGGTGATTAAAAAAAACATCTATAGCTTTCAAACGGTATCACATTTTTTGAATCGAAACATGTGTCACATTCTATGCTTAGCATACTATAGGATTAAAAAAGAAAAATTGAATTTCATGAAGTTTTGACCAAATTAAAGGTCTGGACATAAGAGTTTTTATATTTTTTTAAAAGTTGTAGTAAAAATTCATAATTAATTATTTACTTGGGAAAAATTACAAAAAATATGCATCACATTGGGACATGGGTCCTCTACTTATATCTAAAATATTATAAAAAAAATGTTATTATTTAATTGTGGTTAGGGTGGTCAGAATGATTTTATACTTCTTATTTTTTCCACGAAATTTAGAAATCTTCTTGCGTAGAAATTTCAAGAATTTTCACCAAATAGATTTAGAAAAAAAAAAAAACAAACCTATTAATTTATAGAAAACACATTCAATTTGCTATAGATTCTATTGTTACATATTTTTGAAATAATATAAATAACCCATTCAAATTTTATGTGAATTTTCTAACTTTGATTTTTTTGAATTTTTGCCACTTAAGGGCCTATTTTTCCATGATGATCCGCACCTTACCCATAATATTCAACCCTCTCAAGGAATTAATGGTGTGCTTCCTTGTGTGAACACCTAATTCCTCTACTTGATACTCACTTTCATCCATTCTAGGCTCACCTTTTTCTTGCACTAAGTGGGGGAAAGGGGTTCGCTAGCCTTGTCCTCATATGTCACTTATCATTTCCTCCTTTTGCTAGTCGTTAAATTTTCATGAACACATAAGAGAAAGCTTGGGATATGGACAACATGCCTTAAGATAGCTCACATATGACATACTTCTCTTTTCATGATGTAGGTTATAAAAAACATATGACTTGGCATAGGGATTTCTGAGTAAGCTATCATGTCCTCTTCTTCTACTTTAAAGAAATTTCTCATGGAACAAGTACTCTGTGAATTTAAGGTGGAGATAATATCACCACTCACATTTAATTGCACAATTTCTTTCTTCTTACGATGCATCCTTTTTTTGGTGGAGTCATTGGGCTTGATTCCCTCCAAGAGCGTGATACTCCTTTTGACTTATCCTCTCTTGGAGAAATTAAGCATAATGTTCCCTAAGACGAGACCTTGCACGAACAAAGAAAAATACCCTTTAGCAAAATTCTTTACATAAACATTTACAAAAAAACATTACATTGTGGTGCCTTATCATTGTTATCAGGAGCATAACTTTGGTATGGTTTGTATAATGGGAAGCCGACACACTAGCATGAATTTCTCACCAAACCACTTCTTTTGGGCCTTCTCACCTGCCAAACAACCAGAAGTTCTATGGCCCTAGAGTGAGTATGCATCTTCTTTCTGGACAAACAACCTAGATCTAATCCACAACTACCTAGACAAACGATCGAAGTTTGATCCACCTTTTCATTTTCATCTTCTTTATTCTTGTCAATGCATGACTTTGTATCTTGATGGTTTGACTTAGGATCTTGGATCCTCGGGGCTTGCACAACCTCCTTGAACTTTTTCATTCTTTGTCATCTGCATTTGAGCATGAGGATCTCTCTTGAATGTCTACTTTCGTGTGAGTTTGAAGCAAGTTCATCCTCTCACTAAAGTGGGGGCTAAATGTGCTATAGAAATAATGACCCTTTTCTTGACATGGGATAATTCATGATAAAATGGACTTAATGAGGTCTTAATCTAGTGTTGTGAGGCATTTTATGCATCCACACTGGGCCTTGGACCCTTGCAAATTGAATAACATGCTTTTAATGACATCTTGTAAAGGTGTTGTAAAGTGTTATAAGATACTTTCACACTTTTCTAGACTTAATGGACCTTATTTTAGTGTTGTAAATTATATTTAATCACACTTTCACATTGATTTATGTGTCCCAAGCCTTATTTGACATTCACATCATCATTAATAGGCCCCTATTAACCCACATTATGCATCCTGAGGCTTTAATTGATCAAATACCCAATAAAGTTGCAATTTAAACCTTATTTCCTTATCTCCTACCTTCTTAGCTATTGGAATGGCCCCTGTGGGACCCATTCACCATGCATGGTGAATTAGTCCCATCTAGGTGGGACCCATTCACCATGTGTGGCAAATGTGTCCTATCTGGCCCCATTTTGACCTTTGAGAAGGAAAAAGTGAAATTTAATGTTTAATTTCACTACATGTCAGCCTTTGATGAGGTATAATCAAGATACTAAGGAAAAATTGTCTATAACTAAGTGTTTTTCTCCTCATTTTACATATAACAACTCATTTATACTTCTCTCATCATTAATTCATTATCTATCTTCTCATCCAAGTCAAGCAAGTTGGGGTTTCTTAATTAGAAGTCATCAAGTTAGCTTTTGTAAAGCATTCGAGGGGTGAATCTTCATGTATTGTTGTAAAATTTCAAGATCAATCATCATGGAAAGGTAATCTACTCCATTGTTGCATGATTTATTCATTTATTTCATCATTTTGGTTTGATTACCTAAAAGGGGTTTGACTTAGGAAAACCCCCATGCCCTAACATTCAACATATCTCTCTTTTTTCTTGTTTGTTTGCATATTTAGGTCCTTTGGAAGCTTGGAAATAATTTAAGATCAAGTTGCAAATTAATTCAGGTCATCTATTCATTATTCAAGCCAAAATATCAACAAAAAGTCATTTTTCAAACCCAAATCCGACAATTTTAGAAACAGACACCTGTAGGAAGAAGAAGTGCAGATCTAGCTCCATAAAATCAACTCCTAATTTTATAGATTCCTATAGGTGGACTAATTCTCCACCCATGGTGAAGGAGTCCCATCTGTAGGCGTAAAAAGTGGTTTTGTCAGAAGTTAGCTCCTAGCAGTCAGAAATAGGTTTCCTAAACTTTTCGTCAGAAGCATGACTAATTCACCATGCATGGTGAATTAGTCCTAGTGGCCATTAAGAGTGACTTCAGGGACATTGCAGAATCCTCCAACAATAGTAATATGCCTCCAGGTGCACTCTGATAAGTCTCATCAATTTTTGTTATCATTTACGTAAGTTTTTAGTTCATATTTGCAATCAACACTGTGTTTTCCAAAAATCTTGCATTAGATTAATTTACATTCACTTATTTACATTTGTAAGCATTCAAACACATCTACACACACTTCATATCAATATCTCATTCATCCTTAAATTAATCTTGAGTGAAACATTGTGCATTTTGGCCCATCTTTCCCCTTTTAGGTGAAAAACCCTTAAAGGGCAAGGAAGGATTTAGGTTCCAAAATCCTTCATTTCAACATAGAGAAAATAGGTATTTCCATAACCAAGTGGGTTTAAATAATTGATTTGGCATATTATCTATTGTTTATATCTAATTCTTAAAGTGTTTATCTAATAATTCTTTTACAATTTCTCTATATCATGAAACATATGGATGGAAGATAAGTAATTTATGTAATAGTTTCCTTGTCAATTCAAAATTCAAGCTACATTGTCTGGCACTAAATATTATAGAAAAATACAAAAACTGGAAAACATATTTTTTCGATAAGTTGAAAATATAATTGTAGAGACATGCACACCTGCAATGTGTAGAATACACTATGGCTATTGCAGTCGAGCATGTGGAAGATTTTTCTTGAAGTTCCACCAGGATTCTTGTCAGCGCATCTGTGAATTGGATTTTTCGGTGCTAGGGATGCCTGCCCAAAGAGGACTTGACTGGGTTTTTTTGTGGTGAGATGCATCTTGGTAATTATGAGGCTTGGGAGTGGCGGAGTTGGTGTCTTGGATACGTGGAAGATGAATGGTTGTGTATAGTATTCAGCAACAAATAATTGTTATTCCAATACCTCTTATACAATTAATCTATTTGTCTTCAATATATTAATGTATATATGTATCTGTGTATGTTTCAAAGCATTCATTTTGACATACAGTTAATGGAACCTATTTGTAATGTTCATAAATATAGGAAAAGAAGAATATACAGGAGGTGTTGTTTGAAAGAAGAAAAAATTCCATAGATAAAATACAAAGATATCATTAAATGGAAGACATCAAAGAAATAGCAAATTTTTTGCTTGAAAGAATACAATGTATACAAATAAATTTATAAACATACCTGATTTTGGTATGTATTGGAATGTATCTAGCCATGCAGAAAGAAAAAGAGTGAATGTATAACTTTCGTATCTACTGGAGGATATGTAGCTCTGTAGAAATGAAAGAGGTCAATGTATAAGTCAGTAAAATATAAATTATAAAACAAATGTTGATTATTCTTACAACTACGGGAAGCTTTTACTCATGAATTTTTCCATGGATGGGCTTCATATCTGCTTGTCCATCCATGCTTGCATCGAAGTCAACATCATATTAGTGCAAATTAAAATTTTACTTGAATCTATCAAAATATATATCTATGGTTAGATGTGTATGGAACAACCAAAAAGATAGTGGAAAAACAACATACAAAAACAATAGGGGGACAAGACAGTGTAGATTGTAGAGGACAACACTTGTTAAAACATCCGATTTTCCAACCAGTGGAGGTGCATGACAGGTTTACACCATTTTGTACCCGTTGAGCAAGGAAACCAACTCTATTACCACCAATCCATATGGTCAATAAAGTCCATCATTCTTGTGAGCAGGCCCGGGCAAGGCCTCACAAATTGCATGGGGTGTTATCATATATTAAGCAAAAAATGAAATAAAATGCTCAAAAGAGAATTCTATAGATCAATATTATACATATACATATGCATACACATACACATACATATACATATACATACATATGCATATACATATATATACATATACATATACATATACATATATACATACACATACATATACATACATA
>VDFB02289855.1:0-23941 GCA_007258455.2 Sequoia sempervirens | reverse complement strand
ATCAAGTTAGCTTTTGTAAAGCATTCGAGGGGTGAATCTTCATGTATTGTTGTAAAATTTCAAGATCAATCATCATGGAAAGGTAATCTACTCCATTGTTGCATGATTTATTCATTTATTTCATCATTTTGGTTTGATTACCTAAAAGGGGTTTGACTTAGGAAAACCCCCATGCCCTAACATTCAACATATCTCTCTTTTTTCTTGTTTGTTTGCATATTTAGGTCCTTTGGAAGCTTGGAAATAATTTAAGATCAAGTTGCAAATTAATTCAGGTCATCTATTCATTATTCAAGCCAAAATATCAACAAAAAGTCATTTTTCAAACCCAAATCCGACAATTTTAGAAACAGACACCTGTAGGAAGAAGAAGTGCAGATCTAGCTCCATAAAATCAACTCCTAATTTTATAGATTCCTATAGGTGGACTAATTCTCCACCCATGGTGAAGGAGTCCCATCTGTAGGCGTAAAAAGTGGTTTTGTCAGAAGTTAGCTCCTAGCAGTCAGAAATAGGTTTCCTAAACTTTTCGTCAGAAGCATGACTAATTCACCATGCATGGCGAATTAGTCCTAGTGGCCATTAAGAGTGACTTCAGGGACATTGCAGAATCCTCCAACAATAGTAATATGCCTCCAGGTGCACTCTGATAAGTCTCATCAATTTTTGTTATCATTTACGTAAGTTTTTAGTTCATATTTGCAATCAACACTGTGTTTTCCAAAAATCTTGCATTAGATTAATTTACATTCACTTATTTACATTTGTAAGCATTCAAACACATCTACACACACTTCATATCAATATCTCATTCATCCTTAAATTAATCTTGAGTGAAACATTGTGCATTTTGGCCCATCTTTCCCCTTTTAGGTGAAAAACCCTTAAAGGGCAAGGAAGGATTTAGGTTCCAAAATCCTTCATTTCAACATAGAGAAAATAGGTATTTCCATAACCAAGTGGGTTTAAATAATTGATTTGGCATATTATCTATTGTTTATATCTAATTCTTAAAGTGTTTATCTAATAATTCTTTTACAATTTCTCTATATCATGAAACATATGGATGGAAGATAAGTAATTTATGTAATAGTTTCCTTGTCAATTCAAAATTCAAGCTACATTGTCTGGCACTAAATATTATAGAAAAATACAAAAATTGGAAAACATATTTTTTCGATAAGTTGAAAATATAATTGTAGAGACATGCACACCTGCAATGTGTAGAATACACTATGGCTATTGCAGTCGAGCATGTGGAAGATTTTTCTTGAAGTTCCACCAGGATTCTTGTCAGCGCATCTGTGAATTGGATTTTTCGGTGCTAGGGATGCCCGCCCAAAGAGGACTTGACTGGGTTTTTTTGTGGTGAGATGCATCTTGGTAATTATGAGGCTTGGGAGTGGCGGAGTTGGTGTCTTGGATACGTGGAAGATGAATGGTTGTGTATAGTATTCAGCAACAAATAATTGTTATTCCAATACCTCTTATACAATTAATCTATTTGTCTTCAATATATTAATGTATATATGTATCTGTGTATGTTTCAAAGCATTCATTTTGACATACAGTTAATGGAACCTATTTGTAATGTTCATAAATATAGGAAAAGAAGAATATACAGGAGGTGTTGTTTGAAAGAAGAAAAAATTCCATAGATAAAATACAAAGATATCATTACATGGAAGACATCAAAGAAATAGCAAATTTTTTGCTTGAAATAATACAATGTATACAAATAAATTTATAAACATACCTGATTTTGGTATGTATTGGAATGTATCTAGCCATGCGGAAAGAGAAAGAGTGAATGTATAACTTTCGTATCTACTGGACGATATGTAGCTCTGTAGAAATGAAAGAGGTCAATGTATAAGTCAGTAAAATATAAATTATAAAACAAATGTTGATTATTCTTACAACTACGCGAAGCTTTTACTCATGAATTTTTACATGGATGGGCTTCATATCTGCTTGTCCATCCATGCTTGCATCGAAGTCAACATCATATTAGTGCAAATTAACATTTTACTTGAATCTATCAAAATATATATCTATGGTTAGATGTGTATGGAACAACCAAAAAGATAGTGGAAAAACAACATACAAAAACAATAGGGGGACAAGACAGTGCAGATTGTAGAGGACAACACTTGTTAAAACATCCAATTTTCCAACCAGTGGAGGTGCATGACAGGTTTCCACCATTTTGTACCTGTTGAGCAAGGAAACCAACTCTATTACCACCAATCCATATGGTCAATAAAGTCCATCATTCTTGTGAGCAAGCCCGGGCAAGGCCTCACAAATTGCATGGGGTGTTATCATATATTAAGCAAAAAATGAAATAAAATGCTCAAAAGAGAATTCTATAGATCAATATTATACATATACATATGCATACACATACACATGCATATACATATACATACATATTCATATACATATATATACATATACATATACATATACATATATACATACACATACATATACATACATATATGCATACATACATACACATACACATACACATATACATATACATATACATACATATATGCATACATACATACACATACACATATACATATACATATACATATACATGGGTATCTGTAGGATCATCATGGAAAAAACAGACCCTTAAGTGGCGAAAAATTCAGAAAAGTCAAAGTTAGGCAACTTGACGTAAGAATTTGAATAAGTTATCTATATTATTTCAATAATACGTAAGAATAGAATTCTAGAAAATTAAATTGAATTGAAACTTACTAGGTTTGTTTTTAAAAAACTATTTGTGCAATTTGAAATTTTAATGTAGTAGTACTTAAAATTCTCGTGTGGAGAAAATATATATAGGTTCTGCTTCCCACCACCATAACCTAATAAAATGATAATATTTTTTATAAGATTTTAGGATATATAAGTAGAGAGGACCTGTCTCAATGTGGGATACATATTTTTGTAATTTTTTTCCAAATAAGTAAGTAATTATGAATTTTTTATTAAATTTTGAAAAAAATATCCTAGAAGGTCCGGAATTCACCTTAACTTTGGTCAAAATCTCATGAAATTCTAATATTTTTTAATCCATATTATGTGAAGATAATAATGTGACACATGTTTAGATTCAAAAATGTGTGGATACCGTTTGAAAGCTAGATGTTCAGCTCTATCAATCGATTCTTAGTCATAATTTAAATAGAAAATGAATAATAATTATTTATTAAAGTCAAAGTAAAACATAATTTATATTGGTGGAAAGTTGAGATTCTCCTTTAAAAACCCTTTTCGTTTCATGAGTTTTGGGTTAAAAAAAAGTCGTCAGCCACATACCCTACACATACCCATAATATTGCCACTTTTTGGCCCATCATGATCTTGCACATACCATACATATGTACATATATATAAATATGTTTTCACCTTATTTATTGTTTCTAAGCATTCTCATTGTTGGTGTTATAATTAATACTATATGAGGCTATAATTGTAATTTAATTTATTTCTTTTCTATCCCTATGGGTTTTAAATGACCACATGAAGCTTTCTACCTTATTCACCTAAAAGATGTCCTTCAAATGTTGCTCATCATTCATGGCGATTGAAAAAAAGAATCTTATAATTTAGAAGGAATTAAGGCGATAGTAAATGGTGTTTCTTTATTGAGGGGTTTCACAATTTCCTGGCCTATTCATAATATTGGAAATAATGTAGCTTGAATTCTGAATTGATAGGTGACCTATTTAATAGATCAATTGAAGTACGATATAATTTTACCTATACGTCTTAGTTTTATATTTCTTAGAACTAGATGCATATCTATATTTGACCTTTTTTCCAGACTAATCAATCAATTGATAGATTATTATTTGATTATTTTAACATACATATGCATAGAAATACATGGCAGACTTGAAGTTATGAATTAGATAATAATTATCAAAAATATGAAAGATTAAAGGATTGTCCTCTTTTAAAGAGTTGTTAGTCATGTCTTTAATTAATACTATACAATAAAAAAGTATTCTTTACCAAAACACCAGTTCATAAATTTAGGTATGGCATATTTTTGCCAATTTTTATATGGTAGTAGAAAATTTATTACTTTGATGTTATTTATTTTCATTTTTTCTTATTTAAGTATTAGTTCCGATGGTAAAAGTAATTACACACAAACATAAAAAAATATATATATGTATACATGTGGATATAAATGTATATCTATGAATGATCATAAGAGGAATAACATGGTTTCAACATCGCAATATATATAAATATATATATATAAGTACTATACAAATTTCTTTGTTAACCATTTTCAGTATTTGACTATTGTTATATGTTTTTCATTGAAGATAATATTACTATTCAATGATTATAAAGGGAAGAAGTGAATTTAGCATATGCATAGAAGAACTTCGAGTACCCAACGAATTAATACAGAATCATATGAATCATGGCAATAACGCATTGCTAATCTGTATTTGAATATGTTAAAATTAAAAGGATAGGCGGTCAATGAGCGTGCAAATATATATATCTAAACATAGGAATAAATTATGTTCATATTTGTAAAACAAAAGTATTAGCATGTGCCATAGTGAGCATTAAAAAGGAAAGACTAAGAGAAATGTTTGAAAGTGCAAAAGAGCAGTTAAAGTGTTGGCTCACTAGTGGAGCCTTTTTCTACAAGAGGGGTAGAAATATTTGCTATGTTTGAAAGCAACAGTTTACACTCTACTTCAAAATACACTTTTTTTTCTTTCACAATCATTTTTTAAGCTGGTCCTTAGAATTGTAAGTATCTGTTCTGATAAAGATAGTAAAGATGTATGCTTTACAAACAAGGCCTTTAATCATAGCAACAAGATCTATTGTAGACTCAGAGCTATCCTACAACACATAAAGGTCTTTTACTAGAATTTGTAGTAAATTAGTGGAAGCTTCATCAAAAGCAATAGACCAAAGACTGGCAGCTTTAACTGTAGAAGATAGTGATAGTTGCATTCCTTGATTTGCATATGGAAATTATCACAAAACCAAACACCAGCATGGGGCTGTGTTCATTTTCTTTTGCGTTATTTCCCATTAACCAACAAGGGGCAAGCAGGATAACAAAAAGACTCAGTTTTTGCAATTTGAATGGTTTCTTTTTAAAATGGCCTCAATAGTTTCTGGTAAGCCAAGGAAGTTGTTCAAGATAAATGAAACATTAAATCTATCATTCGAAGGATGGAGCCTACATGGAGTAGAAGAAGATGAAACCACTTGGTCTACTTTGATTGGGCCCTTGGATCTAAGAGTGTTTTCCTCAAGAATATAAGGGTTAATGTCAAGGGCCGCTGTTGTTGATGTATTGATAACTTCAACATTAAAGTAGCTTGCATGACCATCTCAGATAGCAACTATCACTATATCACCAGAAAGATACATCCGCTCCAACACATCACCTTTTTCTTCCAAACTTGGACCCCACAAATTAACATCAATGAATGAAGTAGAGATATCATATAGTTGAATAGTTCACTAGATTGTTTAAGATCCATTTTTCCTACGAACAATTGTTATGTACCCAACATGCGCTACAATGCCAATAATATCACTAACTCATTTGACTGCAAAATGCGATGAATTTTTTTGACGAAAGATGTATAATTAGATGTATTGTTGGGTACCTGTGTATTTAATGTGAAAATTTCAATTTTTTTAAAAATTTATGCCTGATGTTCGTTGAAATTGCGATGCTTCGTGATTTTTGTCGCTATTTCGACATATAGTTAAGTCAACCATCCCCTTCCATCAATTTGTGGGATGACATATGGGTAGCCTCCTTAATTTGTGTGCTGATGGGTATATGGTTAGTGTTCATCAGGGTTCTGATGAATGGTTTTTAATAAATAAAAGTGAGTTCAACAATTTATCTATACTTGTGATAGTGTTTCTCTATAGTTACAAATTTTCTATACTTGTGACAATTTGTGGAGGTTATAGGCTGAATTGTTTTGGTGCAAAATATCAGAATTATTAGATTTTGTTACCTTTCTATGACTAAAAATTATTGGAGTGTGAGTTTGATATTTTTTGAAGATCTAAATATTCAAGCTTGGTAAAGAAAAATCATGTCATATAATATTAGTGCGAAAAAAAATGAAGAGACACTTGCTAGATTGTGGGCTAGATTGAAAAGAAAGGGTGATGGTAAATGTTATTTTCCTTGCAATAATTGCAAGGGCTTAAAGACGAGAAGAATTTTAATCACAACAGCTCTGAGAAACATTGTAGGTAGCATGGTCATGTTGAAGGGGGGCATCATTATCTTCCATTGGTAAGTTGTTCATTATATATCTTTATATTGATTGAATTTGTAAATGTTTATATCGTTTTAACATTTTTTATATATAAAAAAAATCACTTGATCATGATCATGGTTTATTTGTTTCAATCATTATTATAAATGTGGGGCACCCTAGGGCACATGATATGGATTATCACAGCCTAGAGAATGTGGTTTTGCAAGGAGGGAACACAGCTGTGTGAATATCGAAGATAGTTAATGATCCTATGGAAGAAGATGATCATGCTTTCAAAAAACATAGTTGAAGATGATGGTACAAATACATTGATCCATGACACATTTAGTGGTGCAACTAATCATGATGATTGAGATGACTTTGATGATGTTCATGATTTACCTATACTTGAGAAGGTATACGAGCCCATTTATGAAGGCTCCCAAACAACTCTTCTCTTTGTTGTATTTTTGTTGGTGAACTTGAAGGTTATGAATAGTTTATCCAACATAGCAATCTCACAGATGTTAAGGTATGTCATATATGTCATCTTTTTTCATTTATTTTTGTTGTTAGTTCATCACTAGTAAATAAAGGATGAAATATGTACCATTAATATTCTTTATATTAACAAATTATTTTTTTGTTGTACATTGATAGGTGAATTTTTGTTACCACCATCAAATATTTTACCTCACTCATACCAAGATTTATCTGCCATTATGAAAGATATTGGAGTCGAGTATCAAGCAATAGATGTATGTCCCAATGATCATATTATATATCATAAACAACATGAATTTGCAACAAAATTCCTGAAATGTCATATCAGTAGATATCAAGCAGATCAACTAACAAGAAAGGTACCTTGCAAGGTTATTCATTATATTCTCATTATTCCACGTATGCAATGATTATTTACGTGTGAAAGCTTAGCACAATTTATGGATTACCATGCATGGAATATAAGTGGAGATGACATTCTTCAAATGCTTGTGGATGGTTTTGCATTTAGGGACATGGATGAAAAATGGCCACACTATAAAGAATAACCTCGTAATCTCAGGCTTTCATTGGCAGCGAACGGTGTCAATCCATTTGGAGAGCTTGAGATCTATTACTCTGCAAGGGATTTTTTACATAACAACATTCCCTCCATAACGTCAAATAAAGAGGAGTGTCACAATGCTTGGCAATGGATTGTTCTTAGGTATTTGTTTGAAATTGTGTGTTTATCTTTCAATGGGAAAGAAGAGACTGGCATCAAAACCATTGAAATGACACCCTGCATATGTGGTGTTGGGAATATAATAGAATTATTGAATAAGGTTATACATCAGAATTAAATTGTTGATCATCATATATGATATGTTTCTGGAATTTTGGTATTTTTATATTGTAGCTTGCCATCTATGCCTAATTGACACGATTGTCATTGTTAATTTTTTTAACTTGGTGATTCAAGGTGAAGCCCAAGATTAATAATGGTCATAGGGGACTAAAAGTTATTCCAGACAATTTAGGGTTACCCTACTATGAGTAGCTACAACAGGCATTGTTTATTAAAATTTGGTTATCAAAAAAGAACATGGGGTAAAAAATGTTGAAAAACATTGATGAGGAAAATAGAAAGAAAAATTGCCGGGAATTAGTGGTATCTAAGAAGTTGTAAATCAGTGAAATGAAAAAAATGTCATTCGAATAAATAGCATGGAAAGACCAACATATAAGCACCCTTCTTGAAGCATATAATCGAAATGCTATAAAAATAAGTCATGTTTCCATAGATTTGTTGTGAACATAAAACAATATCATAACAAATAGCAGAATTTGGGCCTCTGCATGAAAAATGCACGATTTTTTATAATCTTCATAAGGTAATTATTCTATATATTTTATATATATTTTGTATATCACATGTACTTTCAACATTATGTTTACTAGTTTTGAAAAAATAGAAAAAAGATCATTTGTAATTGTTGTAGTACGCTCAATTTATCTCCTAGACAACTTCAACAACAATGTTAAGCAAGTTATATATGATCTTGGAAAATACATGAGGTAAGTAGTGATATTTATTCAATTCATTGTATAGATCTTATATTTTCCATTTGTTTTACTTGTTATGTAATATATTGTATATTTTTGTTAAATCTCATTAATATATTTGTGCCTTGAATCACTTGTAGATGGCTATCATCTAAATAAATCCATAAATAAGATATAAATTATTGGAGGAGAAAAATTCCTCGTCTAATGTGTGAAATGAAAAAGTATCTACCTTCGACATTTTTCAATGCACAAGAACACTACCTCATGATACACCAAGTTGAGGAGATTGGATTGTGTGGACTTGTACACGCAAGGTCAATGCGGATGGTTGAGAGGCACTTGAAATTTTTGAAGGATTTAGTTAGACAAATAGCACATCCTGAGGGTTCTATGGTGGAGGGATATATGGTATACCGAACCATGGTGTACATTATTGAATATCTTCCTAAGTTCGTAGCAAAGATCCATGTAGATCACATTTGGGATCCCAACTCCATTAAAAAATTTGAAGGGGAGTACCTGATGGGGAAAGGTAGATTGAGGAAAGTCAGGTAATTATAAGATGGTTATGGAGATTAATTAGAATACATTTTACATTGCCTTCAATTTCTTGAAAATAAACAATAGAGAACTAGTCCAAATGAAAGAATCTTCCACACACAAATATAAAAGTACTGATATTGTATTACTCTAGAAAATAAGTCTTTCATTGCTGAAAAGTATTAAAATCTTAAAAAGTGTTGATGATCAAATATTACAATTCAAATATCATATATATAAGAAGAGGACCTAACAAAAGTGTCTCTTTGGATTGCCTTTTGGAAAATAATTAAACTACTGATCTTAATTAAACTTATAAAACAATTTAATCTTCTCCTAATATTGACTTAGCCCTAAGAGATGTTTTTTATACTCCTCCAAGGTATGGGTATCTGCATCATGCATTGCATTTTGGGCTTCATATTCGAGTTTTATCATCAATTCCATATGTTTCCATGCTCCATCCAATAATAGCCCGTTTGCTTTGATAGTATCCAATGTTTACTAAAGTATCCTATTGCATTCATCCATCCAATCATCTCGTTCCTTCAGAAACCCATTCTTATCACATAATTTGGGTAATCCCAACTTCACAGTATTATCAAACCCCGCATTTTTTGAGTGTAAGTCTTCATCATATTTGTCATGATTTCTCATGATTGTGTCAATGGTCGAGATGGAATTGGTGTTAGATCCCTCATGTAGTTGCATATCATGTCTCTTAGTACCTAATCTGTTTTTCACTCTCCCATGATCAAGAATGGCTTCAAAGTTCTTTTTGTGAACATGCTAAAAAATCATCAAGGCATATCTTTAGGTTTGTAAATATCTTGTGCAACATCATTGCCATAGTGTCAAACTGAAGGTCCTTCATCTTTTCTACTAGTTGTTGATGTTCTTCTTGCAACTGCTCATATTCACTCTGCAAACTCTATATCAGTTCCAGAGGTGATCCTCATTCTCGCATCTTTCATGGCAGTAATTTCCAAATCTAATTTTTCACTTTTCATTTTGTAATAATTTCTTTCTTTCATCAACTATATTATTTGTGCCTTGTTGAACTTGGTAATGCTTATGCCCATGCCTCTTGAAGCCATAGGTCTAGTTTCCCCAACTTTAAGGGTCATCATGTGTCCAAAGTCTTTTTTGATATCGATGATCTTTGGCCTTTTGTGAGGTGGGTATAGTGCCCATATCAACATTGAATTTTCATTAGGATTGAATCTTGACCCTATGTAAATTTCCTTCACACCATCTATGTTTAACTTGTATTCTCCTCCCTTGTTATGCAAAAAAATATCAAAAATTAAAGAGGCACTGAGGTCCCAACAAGGAAATACTATTACACTAGCATCAAGTAACAAATATCTACCCCTTTCAGGGGTCATGTTCTGCATTTCACTGTCTATATAATCTTTCAACCATTTCATCAATTTTTGTTCATTTTTAGGGGTAATATTTGGGATGGATTTCCTCAACCTTTTTCCTTTATAATTATATAAAAAATATTTAAATTCTCTTGACTTGAAAAACTCATTATCAAAAATAAAGGATTCATAGGCTGTAAGCCTATCATCTTTATCTACACACAATTCCTTGGCTACTTGTAAGTCCCTGTTAGGGAGTTCTTCATATTCATCATTCATCATTCGAGAGACTATTCTCTTCTCTGATTGTGCTTCATTTTCTCCTGTAGATTCTTCTTCAGATCAATCATCCATTTCTTGTAACCTTTTCTCTATTTTCTATAACCTCCTGTGCTTCTTTGTCTTCATTGTTCTTAAACACATCTTCCCCTGGTATAGGAACATGGGTGTATCCACTAAGATTTTTCTTTTTCTTACAAGAGTGTATGTACCCTTCAGGGTCATAATTCAATCTTTGTGCATACTCCTTTAATTTGAATTCATCCAACAACGAAAGATAATAAGATAATTGGTAGTTGGATGTTAGGTTTTTAGGTACATCAATTATAAATTAAGGTCATATAATGTGGTCATTAACTAATTATATGTCATTTGTGAATTTCATTTTTTTTATATAGTTGTTCAAGAGTGTGATGCACTAAATTTGTAAGTCGCAAACAATCTTGATTGGATGATGGTATGGATTGAATGATATCAACAATCCAGTCTCGCATTAACATGGGAAGGTGTGGCTTCATTGGTTAAAGAAGCTCATCGTAATGGAGATTCCAATGTTACACCAAGGGAAATTGATTTAGCATATGGTTTAAGAGATAAACAGGTATGTATAAATATATTAATCACCCATATTATTTAATTATTTTCAATTATATTGATGTATATATATGTTGATTTTATTTTCTTTGCATACATTTGGCTAAGAATAAATGTGTTTATCAACTGACAATGCAATAATTTTTACATGTTTGACATATTGTAGGTGAAACACCACAAGGCTATGTGGTGCAATGGTCATAAATTTTGAATCAAAAATTTGGATGGCACAAAGAAAACTTGTAATTCTAGGATAACTGTAATCTTTTAGGTGACTAATATTTCAACTAGAAGCGACATACATCCAAAAGTCTAAAAAATAAATACTATGGGATTTTGGATGATATACTTGAGTGTGACTTTAAGTCCTTCAAATTAGTTATGTTCGTCATCCAATGGTATAGGCTATGATTGAATGAAAATGATCCCGAGAGAATTGTTATTGAACATGATAATGGATTTACCATGGTTAATACAAGGTTGATCAGGTGAGCTGGAAATGAGCCCTATGTTCTTCCAAGCCAATGTGAGCATGTATTTTACTTAGAGGTTCCAGGTAAACTGGGTTGGTCATTTTTTGTTAGACATGATCCAAGAGGAAGGTCGATAAAGTATAATGTGGTGGAAGAAGAAGATACCGAAGAACTAGAAGATGATGTAGATGATGATCAGGATCGACAGTTAGTTGATGATGTGTCTGACGAAGATGTCGAAGAAGAGGAACTAGATCATGATGATGTACAAGAGTTAATTTTCATGAAGATGATATCCGTGTGGATGACATTAACAAAACTGATATCAATGATGATAATGATGATATGACCAATCCTTACAATGTCGAATCTGGATTGGATGATACAAAAAAAGAGTTGGATGAAGAAGAAGATCAATGACATTGAAATGTATGAGTTATGTGATTATATTATCTATTGGATATTGATTTCTTGATAAAATTATATTTGACTTATATGGTTACATAATTAATTCATGATGTTTTTAATTTTTATGCCATTACATAATTAATTCATGATGTACTTTTTAATGTTGTTAATTCATGATGTTACAACTATTGTAGCTCTCCTAGAAATTTCCATATGATCAAATCCTAATTACTCTATGACTATTTATGATTGGATATTATTTGATCATATCTCTAGTTATTTCATTCCCAAAAAAATAGTGTTTCCTCATGTTGACCCTGCATAGTGACATGTGAATGGGGCCAACATTGAATTTTTTTCAATTTGTGCTTGTATGGAGTGAAGATTGACATGGTTAGCCTAGATGCATGCATTGACGATATGGGAGGGTTTCAAGACTCAAACATGAGGTCATGCTATATAAGGTCATCTCTTCCTTCCTAATAATACAAGTTTCCTTATTCTTCATCTCTTTGATATATTGTTCTTAGCATTTATTTGGTTAATGGTTTCAAAAGAAGAGGCTCTTTAAGCCTCACCTTGGATCTATTACACATAAGTTTGTGAATTTTCATTAGCAATGAATATTTAGATGATTTTTAAAAAGCTCATTGAATATAAAGATGATAATAGGAAGCTAAAAAAATGAGTATATTTTGTTTATGGAACCTAAACCAAAAGTTTTGTCACTCTAATGCTAAAACCAATTCAAATTAACCCCTAACACCTATTGAAAAAGTCAAAACATGCCTTTCTTTCAAAGTCACAAGAATGTATAAACCTTTTGAAACCACACATGCATGTTATGAAAGTGTATGGTAATCCTACTTATAGTAGAAGTTCACATGATAAGCTAACCAATGGCACTATATTGTAGGATAAACCCACCTATGGAATTAATTTAAGAGGTAAGGGATGCCTCTTAGTGGAATTTTGAGTCTTGGATTAATCCATAGTGCTAAAATTAGTTCTAGTGTTCTTCCCTTGGTGTTATATTTATCTCTAAAATTTCCCATACTTAACCATTTCATCATCCCTTTTCCCAAGCTATTTGTATCATAATATAAACCTGGTCCAATCTCACATTAGACCCTTAGGTAATTATCCATTTCCTCCAAGTTGAATGGAGCCTTTTGTACCAATGCATCTATGTTTTCCTACCCTAATGGATCAAGACTTGACATCACCTTAACAATCTTCTTTATGTCATAACATATCTCCAAAGTGCCTTTGGCATGCTTTAGATGTGCCAATATTAACTAGATTGAATATATTAATTTTAAAATCTCTTAACACATTCCATGAAAAGAAAATGACTCATTTGGATTAAGGAGTACTTTCCTAAACCATTCCTTCATATTCAACAATCCCTTCTCACACCCACATCATAATTCATATCCATGTTAGTTCTAATGAGTGTTTTAAACTAACAATCAATGAATCATAGGATAGAAGAAAAAATGTTATGCACAAGGATAAGAATCAAAGAGACTGAAAGAATCGATTCACTAGATATGCTCCCCATTACTATAATAGACCAATGTAAAAAAATAAGTCATAACAAGAATAGGACAAAAAAAACTAGGAAAAGAAACCTTGTAGGCTACATTAATAAGACATTGATTGCAAGAATTTCTTCCATGATGTTTAAATGACAAAATATCAGATAGCTCAATCTTTTGTCAAGTAGTATTTCAATCACCGATTCTTAGACATCCATCATGATTAAACATCACATATCATAAGCATTTTTAACAATCACTAGGACTGTAGATAATATTCAATCATGTCATAAGAAATAAATCAACAAAAATTAAAAGAAAGAGAAAACCAACTATATAAGCTCAGCAAGTCACCATACAAAAAATATATTTTGTAGAAACTAAAATAAACTATATGTTGACATAGAATATATATATAAACTATATATTTTTAATTTTTTCCCCACACACGTAGGAGCACAACATAGCATATTGCATTGAGACCCTAACTGGAGAGTTTCACCGAGAACCACTACATCTTGCCCCTAAGTGGAGAGTTGTGAGACTTCACTGGATGAGTGTTGCAAGGAAATTGAGTCGAGGAGGAATACTAGGAACCATTTGGCAGGAGGAAAGCCAAAGTGAGAGGTGAGGCCACTTAGAAAGGGAAAATCGACCAAGGGACAATGACTGTAAGTAATTTTTCCCCCACACTTAGAAATCGTGTTGTTAGTACAGTGATTTAGAATATGTTTGTTCTCATCGAGGTGTTTCATGCTATATTTTTTTCAATTCGAGCCAATGTCCCATTGACAAACCCAAGTACTACCTAGTACTGGTTTTTGGCTAGTTTGAACAACCAAGCTTTGAGATGTTCAATTAGTTGGGTGGTCATTTTTGGCCTATGAACTATAGTTTTTGTATTTGTCTTAGCATATTTTTTCTACTATAAGATTGAAAGGAATTCCTGTCACATAACAACACACGAAGTTCACTAGGGTTCAAATTTCTAAACTTCGATGAAATAAATTTACATATTGAGGTCCAAAAATGATCAAAGTGACTAAAAAAATACATGGTCAGTGAGTACAATGAAAAATGCCTAGTGCCTATCCATAAGAGAACGTATATAAGTACATGATGTAGAGTTAGAGGAAGGAAAAAAACTCACACAATCTCATTTGACAAGTCACAAACAACCTTGAACTCTCATTCTTTTGACACACTTATTCAACTATATTTCCCTTCACAAAACTCAACACAAACACTCAAATTTTTCTTTAGAGTTCCAAACCATTACCAGACCTTCAAACACCTTAGTCAACTTCATATTGATCAAAACAAACAATTACCCAGTCTTCCCTTTCATGTTACCATTAACTCTCTTTATGACTATCCTAAACTTTGCAATTTCAACTCAACATAAAGTAATCTGACCCAAAAGAGTATTTAGGCTAATATACACCACAAAATTTCCATTCCATTTCATTTCAAACAAATGTAAACCATCTCTCATCCTTTATTCTTGATAATTTAACAAAATCATATAATGTACTTTCATTTTAGTCTCCAAAATAGGGCTATTATTAGACAGATCGGTCAAAGCAATGGACTTTTTAACTTCATGCTTACACCAAACCTTATATCAAATGAGATAAAATTATACCTTTGTAATCTATTAACCAAAAAAACCAAGAACTCACACTTAATCATCAAAAGCCCTTAAATTTTTTACTGTCACTAGTTCCTTCATACCTTGTTTGCAACGCTTGTAGGTTTTCCAACCTATTTGTTAGGGATTCATTCAAAATATAAGCACTATTACACAAGTCTATCCACACTTTTCAATGCCCTCCTTGCAGATCTAAAACATATTCAAAACAGGTATCAAAACTTTTACAACACAAGCTTCAAATATTGTTGTCTTAGATAGATTTAGGCCTAATTAGGCTTGATTTGCATAAGGGTTTGTTACTTTACTAACTCCTGACCAAAGTACATTTTTCTAGTGCTTGGGACATGTTTAGTTTGACTGGTATATGCTCTTCAAACCATCAAATTCCATTTACAAAGTATTTTCACAAAACCCTAAGGGCTTAACCTTCATAATTACTCTGTTCACAGACTGTACACATAGCTTTTTAGTCAAGAAACTTCATTCCCTCGCATCTTATCTTTATGTTTCTTCCATAGATCCACTAAAACATGAAAGAAAATTCATAGTAGGATAATATCACAAGAAACCAGAAGATTCCACAAATTAATAAAGGAGAAACATAATTATTTTCGTCTCTGCTTACCCTAACTGAGGGTTTTAGTAGTCTGAAGTAAATGCATAATAACTCACACAAATGTTAACTAAAATGCATGAAATTTGATGTAATAGGAAGGTTATTGAGATTATTACCATATCCAACCATTCTACCATGCCTTCAAGGCTGTACAATTCCGTACAATACCTAGAAATGTAAGATTTTTGAAGAAAAATGATTAAAAATCAGAGATTTTCCTTGAACTTATTCTTTATTCAACCACCCTCAAAGTTCTAAAAGATACAAGAGCCTTTTTAAAGAAAAAAAAATGAATTTTAGCCTTATAAGTACCTCTAACCGACCCTAATGACTCTTCATCTATTAATATTTCTTTTTTGATTAAGTTGACAACTTTTTACATTGTTTTCATTTTTGCACTTTTGGACTTAATAAACACCAAATGACCTCAAAATGACCTCAAATATATGAAACATGACTCTAATAAGATGATTTCAAAGTATGAACAATAACATTGAATCAAATTTCAAAACATTGCTTCATAGAGGCCTAATTATGCCAAGGTTCTCCTGCACTAGTACAAGAGATGAAAAAAAGACAAGGAGCCATTAAAAACTTTTGAATATTTCACTGACTCAACCAAACCTCCAAAAGAACAGTACAAATTCTAGAACTAGGGAAAGCCCGAAAGAGAAAAGTAATGAAAGTGGAATTTTTTTTTTCAAGTTCTAGAAGAGTATAAATGGTTCAAAGATGTTGTGGGTGTTTGGAAAATGGTGAAGGAATGTTGGATAGGGAGGGACCCAATTAGCCTCTTTAACAAGATTCTTAAGAAAGAAACAAACTCCGATACATTTTGGGGTTCTTCTGAGTAGGGTCCATCTTTTATTATTTTATTTGGGGGACCCAATAAACCATACGGGTAGAAACCTATGGAGCTTAATCATTAAAGGAAAGGGGTCTGTCCATTTAGAAATAGACTAAAAGCATGGTTGTATGAGGGGCTATTTCACATCAAAGGTGGTCAAAAAAAATTCATAGACTAACTAACCAGACACCAGTACTACCTTAGAGCGACTATTGTCTTATAGGAAGGTGGTCCAAAAAATTTCATAGATAGGTACAAAAAGTAATAGCAACCTTCCACCAACTAACCCAATCAACCTTCAAGAAACAAGACAATGACTCCTCTAGATGTTCCCAAAACCCAAGGCTTCAAAACACAAGGTTGGTGACCATACAAAACATTCCCACGCTTACCAAGTGACCTCTGATCATTAGACCCTTACAAGGTTTATTGATACATTGAAAACTATTGTTACCTTCACATGCATTTGACTAGTAGTGAAAACCTTAGATTTTAATCCTCCAATCCCATACCTTGGGATCACATCACCATGAAAGAACTTCATCCAACATCCTTATAAGTGTAGGTACCACCAAATAGGTATTTTTCAGATCTGTCTTCCTCGAGTGAGGGAAATTTAGGAAGAGAAGAGGAAAGCGAGACATGTAGTAGGTCTAAAAGAGGGAGATCAACTAGAGGTCAAAAGATTAGAAGAAAATTTCGTAAACGCATGGAATTTTTTCTTGCTGAAGGGGGGTCATGTTCTTATGATGATGAGAGCATAGGTGACATCGAGGTTCCCTTGAGGTACAAACATCTATGGAAACAATGGGTACCAAAGGAACTTCCTCCAATAAACATTGATTTTTTTGTCAACGAGAGGATATATCGCATAGCACCATCGTCATTACATGGTTTGGGCCTATTTTGCATGAATGACATAAAGGTCTGTTATGAAAAATTTACTGAATTGATCGAGTATGTCAGACCCTATTACAGTTACAAAGATTGGATGCGGCTGGTTCGATATACATGAAGTATGCGTAGGTATGAACTGTCAGCAAATTATATACAACTAAAAGATAAGGATCAAAATAAAGGAGTGGCTATGTACATTGATGGAAGGCCAAAAGCATCAAAGAATATTGTAGGTTTTATAAATAGTACACAACCTGGGTCAACAAATAAACAACCCAATTACAGATTTGAGGTACTCAAGGGAAACCATGTATTCGTATGTGCGATAAAATCAATAACTGCAGGGGAAGTGTCACTAATCGATTACAATTTGAATCAGATAGATACAAACATAGTTACTATGGGAGTGGTATGTACTATATACCATTTTACCCAACCTCAAATTAATGACTCCAGTATACCATTTTATTATTATGTTTTTTTTCTTAAGTCTACTGGTTTCATTTCAGTAATGTTATTTTATATTTAATTTTTGTCACAGTGGGACATTGATCATAGGGGGAAGGCTCCGACCTAGAGCACAAATCATGATGCATCTTCAGACACTTCTATCTGACAGGTTTACCTCATTGTAATTGTAAAAATTAGATACGAGCAAAATGTTTTATTATTATGTTTTTTTCATAAGTTTATTGGGTTAATTTTGATAAAAAAATTTAATATTCTTGTTATAGTTGGATGATCGGGGAAAGGCACTAGTAGTAGAGGAGAGCATCCATAGGGAGGTGCAGTCACTATTATGTGATGATGACATCACATATTCTAGAAACCCTCTAGATATGATAAGGAAGACCCAAAAAAAATACAATGAAGAAATCCTTCAATTATTATTCATAGTGCCTCAAATAGATGAGATAAGAGAAAGGGTTAAAATATTGACTGAGAGAGCATGGAACTTGCAAGTAAGTTGTCATGCTCGATCTTTAATTATAACATAAGTTCATTCATGGTTTTATATTTTGTACTCTTTTATGTCATGAACTAAAATATGTGTTGTTTTTACAGATTTTTTGCATCCTCATGATGCTGCTGGCCATGATCAGGGTACTACAGGTGCTACCCAGGGAGTAGGGGTTGGTACAAGTGTCAATCCTAATCTTCTTGCGCATACATTGCATCATCCAATTCCATCATCAATGCCTATATTGTCGACTAAAATGTTAGCAACACATAGCATGCATGCATTGGGTAGTGCACCCTCTAACAGTGAACACATGCCAAAACATGTGTAAGGACATGTACCTGGGGATGCAGAGGCCACTAGTACTAGTGATGTTTTAGCATCATTTCTTGGATCTTCCCATATTACTAGTATGGGACATTGCCAGACACATTTGTGGTGACCAAGGATTTCGTTCCCTATAAAGATAGAGAAGGTCCCATGTACTTTAGAATGTTTTAATTATTATTATATATAATCCAATTGAAATTTACTTATTGATCACTCTTTTTTAGACTAATGATTCCATGATCATTTTGCAAGAAATGATGTTTTTTATAAACATCTAAATGATATTACATTGGAGATATTTGGGCCCACCATATATGTACATGATGGAATGTCCAAAATCAATATTTAAAAGATGAGCTCATTAACTGTTTAGTTGTGCTTTTCTGGAATAACACATTCAACCAAACTAAGGTCCTTAAGAAATATGGGACCTATCTAAAGTATGTGAGGGATGATTGTAGGTCACATTTAGAGAAGAAAAAAAAGTATGAGCGTCCCCCCATGATTCTAGAGAGGGAGTGGAATGACCTAGTGTTGGATGGAAAGGAGAAGGCTGAAAAGAAAAAGGTGTAATGCATGTCGTGCAAACCCCAAAGGAAAACAACAATGTAGACATTTAAAAAAAAATAATACACAATAAACATATAAAGAACCATTAAACATAATTACATTACATGATAACATCATAACATCAAAGTCCTTTAGGGCACACGAGGTCACATCGCATAAAACCAACCCATAACGAAAGATACATGTAAAAAGATAAATAACTTAACTAACTTTACATCCATCATAGACATTAAAATATACGGTTGCAAGAGATAACATCCATACATTCATAAGCATAAATATAATACATCACATGATACAAACCTTAATAAATCTCATAAATCATGAATGGTTACAAGGGTGCATTTACGATATATCATATTTTAATACATTACATGTTCACAATACATGAGTTACATCAAAACCTCCAATAGATGCAGGATAGATACATCATACAAAGAATATCTGAAATACAACATGAATATCTAGTACAAGCTCCATCTGAAGGATATTGTGTAGAGAAAATGTTGATGGGGAACCCAACAGGTGCGAAGCACATTCCACCCGACCGCGTGGGTTTTAGAAAAAACCCACCCCCCATGCTCAGAGGTGACAAGGAAGTGACCACGACCAAGGATGCCAACAAGACTAGACTCAAATAATAGTAACATAATAACAGCAACTCCAATAGCAACAACAAAAGATTATATAGATCATAAATGAAAACAACCAAGATCCAATCATAATGAGCACAAGGCCATAAAAAAAATCATAGATAAATCAAATGAAACAACAGTTAACAAATTCCAGAGGCAAGCAAGAAAGCAAGGCATAAGGGAAACTAGTGGAGAGTTTCATCGAATAGTCCTACATGGGTTATCCCGGCCCTTCCTCCAACATGAGGCATCGGCCCCCATCTATGGTTATCTTGGCCCTTCCTCCTATTTGAGGCGTCTGCCCCATAAAGTGACTCATGAGGGGCCATTAACCTCTCGTGAGGATGAGGTAACAAATTTTCCAACCATGGCCTTCTCAGTCTACCATTAGTCTGCGATAGCCCTAATGGATAGACGAGGTATCCAAGATTATCTTATTATGTTATTACTACCCATCCCCCTAAGTTCTATTATTAGGTTTTCACTTTTTAATCTAACTCTTACATGGGTTATCCTGAGCCCTTCCTCCTATTTCAGGTGTCGGCCCCCACGAAGAGCCACTCTCCCTAAAGACCCAAAACATAGTAAAAAAATTCAAGCGTTGTACCATATAGAGAAAAGCATTAAATCTCAATAGATGACATGTGAGGCATTACCCATCTTGATACAAAGCACATAATCAGAGTCTCAAAAATATCTCGTACACCCTTTCAAAATAATGATATCAAAACAATTGCCACATCAGGGCACAAAAAGAGAAACACCGACTAACAAATATCCCATGCCTCTAGAAGCCTAAGGTTCACAACATCCTTAAACGAGTTCCTAAAACAAACTAGGTTCCCACATCGGTAAAGAAAAAAAAGTAACATAACAATAAAGTAAATTAACCAAATCAAGTTTACAAGATTCCATAATGCAAGTAACATAACAATATCCACACATGGGTATTAGAAAACAAACTCAAAATATCACAATTTGTTTTATCACATTCACAATTAAGCAATATAACTAAATCCACTTTCGAGGAAATAAATTTAAAATAATCATTTGATTATAACTCCATTATAAAGATTACTCTTATTCTATTATTAGCTTACAACCCATTTTATTATTTTACAAACATAAAAGAAAATCAATATCTAGATTTACATTTATATTTCATATATATATTAAATTTGCATATATATATATATATATATACAAAATATAAATATATGTAAGTATTTTGTTTTGTTTAAACTTATTAAGTAATCAGAATTGATTAAATGCTAGGTACTCAAATCGTACCCATACAAGCACTCAAATGCAAATATATAAAAATACATACATATAAATATAAATATATATATTAATAAAAAAAAGTTTAAATCGAATTCAATGGCCGGCCATAGCCAGTGCAGGGGACTATGCACAGTAGCGCATACGACTACTACACACAACAGTCTGTAGGACTGCTATGGCAGTAGCGCTTCCAATGGGGAAGGGGGGGTACGGCCCAGCCATCCCCCCCTTAACTTCATTATAATTTTTTCTTTCCATCAAAAAAATACATCAAGCAATAAACAATTCAGTCGAAAAAGAATTCAAATATAGTTCGGCCCAAAAAAATAAATTTGAAATGAATACAATATTAAGAAACATATATATATATATATATATATATATATATATATATATATATATATATATATATATATATATATATATATATATGTATGTATATATATATATACATATATATATATATGTATATATTTATATATATATATATGTATACACACACACACACACATATATGTCAAACAAAACATATTCTTTTCTACAAGATATTCACTGTACAAATATATATATATGATATATATATATATATATCCAAAAACTCATTTATTTCAAAGGGGAAATAATTTTTCCATAACAAAATCATAAAAATTATGGACATTTTCAGAGGGTCAAATAAATTTCTTTCATTCCTCTGGTACCCAGTAAATTTTAAAATCTGAAAAGGGTTTTTTGTTTACAAAGAAACATATATATTTTTTTTTACTGATTTAGAAAAATCAAAATAGAATGGAACCTTAGTCCTATGCTTGCTGAGGAATTGATGAAGCTTTTCTTGATACCAAACAACCTTTTTGAAGAGCTCCCTTTTCTTCCACAGAACGTCTCCACCAAATTCTTTGATGAAACTTTCAAGCTATTTTATTTTATTCAGAAGTTTCTCTCAGAAATTATGAAAGAGACACCATTTTCGCAAAGACAAAAAAGGAGGATATAGGATTTTTTTACAAAACTCAATATTATTTTTCTAGCTTCTTTCCCAACTCCCGTCCCTAGACACCTCTCATTGTTGCTATTAAATAAAAATGTCTTCTTTTTTGAAAACTTAAGAAAATAGGATGAATAGAAATATTCTATTTCTTCACTAGCTTTTCAGCCAAAATCTCTACATTCATTGGTCCTTTTCTTCTTTTCTTTATTTTTTTCTATTCAAACATCACTTTTTGTTTTAATTTTGATTTTGCAAATTTATACTTGCAATTCACAGAATTTAACTTATTTAATTATTTTATTCGATTAATTATCCTCAAAATTCTATTTTCATTAAATTATCTAAATACCAATTTTAAATATTTTAATTTACACCTTTCAATTTATTTATCCTTAGGGTATGTGCAAGATCATGATGGGCCAAAAAGTGGCAATATGATGGGTATGTGGCTGATGACTATTTTTTTACCCAAAATTGATGAAATGAAAAGGGTTTTTAAAGGAGATCCTTAGTTTTCCATTGATATAAATTATGCTTTAATTTGAATTTAATAAGTAATTATTATTCATTTTCAATTCAAATTATGACTAAAGTCCTGATTGATAGGCTGATTGAAAAACATCTATAACATTCAAATGGTATCACATTTTTTGAATCCAAAACATGCGTCACATTCTATGCTTTACATACTATAGGATTAAAAAAATAAAAATTGAATTTCATGAAGTTTTGACCAAGTTAAGGTGGTCAGACATAGGATTTCTTATATTTTTTAAAATTTGTAATAAAAATTTCATAATTAATTATTTTCTAGGAAAATAATTACAAAAAAATATGCATCACATGGGGCATGAGTCCTCTACTTATATCTAAAATCTTATAAAAAATTATTATCATTTTATTGTGGTTAAGGTGGTTAGACAGACACCTACTTCTTATTTTTTCCCTGAAATTTAAGTACCACTACATTGAAATTTCAAATTTTCACCAAATCGATTTTTTTTTTTAAACAAACCTAGTAGTTTAGAAACTACATTCAATTTGATACAGATTCTATTCCTACATTCAATTTGCTACAGATTCTATTCTTACATATTTTTGAAATAATATAGATAACTTATTCAAATTTTTACTTCAAGTTTCCTAACTCTAATTTTTCTGAATTTTTTGCCACTTAAGAGCCTATTTTTTTCCATGATGATCCTACACATACCCCTTACTATTAAATTACATGGATTTTAATTTAATACTTTTATATTTTAATATAAACTATTCCAATAACTATTATTAACATTTATTATAATTATTTAGTTATTTAAATTACATCATACTACAACACCAACGTAAAATAAATAACATAATTACTTTCACACAAACAACTATCACAAAATGAAAAAATGACTTAGGGTCAAAGATGCACAATACCACTAAACATAAAATGGGTTGGAAAACTTGGGACAAGGTGACTTCCTTGTCATCTCTATTTCAACTTCATGCCCGTTGGGTTAATTTGATGCTCGCCCTCTCCTATTGAAGCAGGTGGAATCAAGACTTTGTTCCTGCAATTCCTGCATATAAGCAAGGTTGTGTACATGTATATATATATATA
>VDFB02289854.1:0-21875 GCA_007258455.2 Sequoia sempervirens | reverse complement strand
CTCACCACTTTGTAGGCCTCATCAAATACTCTCTTCTTTTTGAGAGCTAGGTTAAAACTGAAAAGCAGAGGTGCAAAGAAGGCATTTGTGACCCTCCTGAAATGATGAAGACTTTCCTTCAATTCCAACTAGTAAAAATACTTAAACATAGGTATGGATTGTTGGTTCCCCTTTGTAGATAATCATGGAAATTGCCTCATCACAGCTGCAGCATACACCAAATAAGAAGTCATGTAGAACTTCAGAGTGGTTGGCACATTTATCAATTGCTCATGGATTTCATCATTGATTTTGGTCCCCCAATCAATGTGAGCTTTTTTTCTCTGTATGATCTGAATGTATTCATACATCCAATCCTAAAAATGAGATGATTATGGAAATCCTTTCACCCTGCTCAGGAGGGTAATCATATCCTTGACATCCTCTTTGAAGTCCCTTTGAGGAAGCCCCTTCAACCATCTTAAGATAGTGGGCTTAGGTGTTTTCAACCACTGGTCAAATTTTTAGCCTTATTGGGATCTGAATCATAGACCTCCTGTGCCTATTGGATTTAAATCTTTGTGTATCGTTCCATGTGTGGAACTCTGAAAACAATGTCAAAGAATTCATGGTCTAATTTCATCATCACTTGTCCCAAAGAATCTATTACACTTTTGCTCTCTCAGATGTAGTGGGATGCAACCTAGAGAATGAACTTTGAATGATGAGCAGATGTTGGGAATGTGGACACCAGATGCAGATTGCTATATACAATAGCTCTCAAGTTGCGTTCCAAGGGATTTTTCTCAGTTCTTTTCACAAAATCTTCAAGGTCCTGATGACCAACTTCAGTGTCCTTTATTTCGTCTACCTTTGAGATCACCGTTGTAGACAGAAAGACACCTTGGTATTTATATTTCATTTTTCCCTCCTTAGAAGATGATGGAGGCTTCTTTGTTTTCATCTAGAAGAACTAGGATCAAGGGATATCACCTTCAAGATCACTTGACGACATCTAGAGAGAAACTGCAAGGATGGTGAATCAATAGATGTTAGGCAAAACTGTAGCATTGGGAAGCGTGAAGTAAGAAAGCAACTTGGATGAAATGAACAATTTGGCATGGAAAACGAAGCCTGGGTGAAGAAACGGGGTTCTGAGTGAAAATAGAGTGATTTCGGAGAGTTATAGAAGAAAATTGTTTTTTGTGTAGGAGCGCTAAAAATTAGTGCTCCTACATCTTGAGATAGTAATTGACATGTAGGGGTGCTGAAAATCAGTGCTCCTACATGTCTTTGCACTTTAAGAAGTCAAGTGTCGGAGCGCTAAAAATTAGTGCTAGTGCATTAAGGGAAGGTATAAGTTTATGCTCAGGGGTTGAAAATCGACGCTCGAGCATGTCATCCATTTTGTAGAGCAAGTGTACAAGCACTCTTTTTCAGCACTTTAGCATTTTGAAGTAGAGATTACTCCATGTAGGAGCGGTAATTTTCATTTCTCATACATCTTGGAGTTAAGGAAAATCTTTGGTGAAATGGCAGACATTTTCACTGCTTCTGCAAATGAGGGTGAGATCTTGGAATGTAATAGCGCTAAATTGTTCCACTCGCACATTCAATGGAAAACATCACGAGTTTGTTTGTGTGGTGAAGGAAGATAATTCACCGACCAAAAAGGATGGGAACTTAGTGAGAAATGGAGAGGATCAGTGATAGGTGATTAAAAATCACCAGCAAGTTGGATCTTGCGCAAAGTAAAGAACTGTGAGGGCACAAAAACCCTAAAGGATAAAACATGGAAGTGACTGAAAGAAATGTCGAAAGGTTTCAAAGTAAACGAAACCAAAACCAGGTATGGAGGAACTAAACAACTTCAAAAATAAAACATTGAAACCATAATCAAAGGAAAGAAAAGCATCGAAGATAGAAAAAGAAGAAAGACGAAAAAATGTACCTGGTAAAAATGTCAAACCCTAGATCAGATGTGCGAAAAATCTCCAAACTCGAATCGACTATGGCGATGAGAGAATGACCAGGCGAGGAGGAAGGACGAATGGAGGATTAGAATGAAAAGAGATTACTTTAAAACAAAATTATAAAATCATTTAGAAAAGACTCAAGTGAACTTAATGTCTGCATTAATGAAGGCGTACAAAGTGGTGAAAAAGATGCACGAGCGGTGAAAATCACCGCTTGTGCATAAAGTAGACTTAAGAAACCAAAAAATGCACAAGTGGTGATTTTCACCACTTGTGCATTTTTGGCAGAATGAGCAAAGTGTAGGAGCATTGATTTTCATACATTTCTACAAAAACATTATTGTCAAACAATTCACATTCCTTTTCTATGCTTCCATTTTGAGCCTATCTTGCAAGCATGGCATGCCACATTACCACATTTCTTTAAGGCATTCCATCGGAAAAATCATGTGAGCATTGGCAAGCTAGTGAGCTCACAAGCTTGCCAATTTGGTAGGGTTGACAAGGTAGGGGCAGCGTGAAAAAATGCCTCATAGAAACAGGGAATCACGGTGATGTATTCCCTATTTCTATGAGGCATTTTTTCACGCTACCCCTACCTTGTCAACCCTACCGAATTGGAAATTTTATCACCGTGAGACCTCATTTGAATGAGGTATACACTGCCTCTACCTTGTCAACCCTACCAAATTGGCAAGCTTGTGAGCTCCTAGCTTGTCAATGTTACCACATTTTGCATACATTTCTACGAAAACATTATTGTCAAACAATTCAAATGCCTTGTCCATGCTTCCATTTTGAGCCTATCTTGCAATCATGGAATGCCACATTACCACAATTCTTTAAGGCATTCCATCCAAAAAATCATGTGAGCATTGGCAAGCTATTGAGCTCACTAGCTTGCCAATTTAGTAGGGTTGACAAGGTAGGGGCATCATATGCCTCATAGAACTGGGGTCTCACCGTGAGACCCCATTTCTATGAGGAATTTTCTCACATTGCGCCTACCTTGTCAACCCTACCACATTGTCTTGTGGCATGCCATGATTGCAAGATAGGTTGCACCTTTCCCCATGTTGCTAACTTAGCCTTGAATAAAGAGTCTTGAAACAGTGGAGAGAAGGATTAGAATCCCTTGTAGGTAGACTAATCAAGGAAACATTTAAAATATATCACAACATAAGTGATGAGGTAAATTTAGAAATAGAGATAAAAACCAAAATAGATTCAAAGATCTATCAATGTGGGAGGAGTATATTCCAATTTTGTAGAGACATGTATGGAAAATTTGGTAGCATAGACAATGCAATTGGCTGGTTGATAAAATGCACATCACCATTAGACCCCATTTCTTCAAACAATTGATTTCCTTGTCTATGCTATTTGATAAAATGCTTTGGTAGACATGTATGGAAAATTTGGTAGCATAGACAAGGCAATCAACTGCTTGGTATAACTATTTGACAAAATACCTCAATGAGGTATGTCCTCATGGACTAGAATGATTGCAGGATATGCACAAAATAGATGTATTGAAAAGGCTTTAGAAAATTTCAAGCATATGCAAATTGTAGGTGTAAAACCAAATTCAACTATATTTTCCAACATCCTCCATGCCAATGCCAAAATGAAGTCTTTGGAGAGTGGTATGCACATCCATAATAAAGGAGTGAGAAATGGTGTATTATTTTACTTCCTTATAACTTCTGTCATATATATGTGTATACAAAATGTGGAAGCATACACAAGGTAATTCAATTGTTTAACAAAATGCCTCAAAGAGATGTGGTCTAAAAATGTAATTGGCAAGTATAAAGAATTGTGTAATTTAAAATGTGTATTGACAAGCTAAGGTTATAATGACAAACAAGCAATGATCAACATGGAATATGAAAAATAACAAAAATCAAAGCAAGCCAAAATAGAATGAAAGAATTTTTTAAAGACTTCACATACCTAAAAAACTATTCAAATGGAGGAGTTCTACCCAATTATGTATCCTTTGCTTCTTCTTTCTTCAAACTCCTCAACAATTTAACTTTTTCAAAAGCTTGTTCCCCTCCAAACTTCAATTGTATATCACTCTTGAATGGAATTCAAACTTGAATTGATATTATATTCCTTTCAACATGAAAACTTTGTTGTTTCATACAAAGGTGATGGAAAGATCATGAAAAAGGTGGTGGAATGTGAAAAACATGCATGCACACTTCACAAAATCATCAAAAAGCTTTTTTTTGTTGGAACACAAGCAGAACCAGGAGAATATGCAGAATGTGGGCCTTGAGATCATGGGTATATTGAGTATTTTACCATTTTTAGAGCAAGAAAAAATGTTCCCATGTTATAACACGAGCATGTTATGCGTCTGATGATGAATCGGTGATGAGTGAGTAAAAAGTGATTCGATTTCCGGATTTTCGATTTTCGATTTTAATTTTTCCTGATTTCGAAATGCCGATCTGGACTTTTTCCGAAAGTTTTCGACGATTTACTCTGGTTTTCGACGGACCCCTGGATGATCGATTTCCGGACCCTGAATCCTGATTTTTGATTTCGATCTTTTTCGATTTGAAATTTTTTTTTTTTTATGATGATGATTTTTTATTTCCGGACTTCTGGATTTCGATTTTTCGATTTTTCTGGATTCGATTTCTTTGTTCTTTTTTATTTACTTTATTTGATTTTTTCGACGGAGAGAACTTTTAATCCTTTACTTTTTAATTTAATCCCGGATCTCATTCTTTAACTCTTTATTTTATTTGAGAGAGACTTTAATCGATTTTAATTCATCTTTTAACTGATTTGAATCCTGAATCCTGAGATTCCCACCACCTCAACCCAACACCCTCTACCCTCAACCCTTAAACTCTTAAACCCAAGTAAACCTTCTACCCTCTACCCTCAACTCTTAAACCATTATCCCTCAACCCCTATACCCTCTACCCTATACAATAGACCCTCAACCCTATACCCTATACCCTCTACCCTAAACCCTAAACCCTCAACCCTTAAACCCTATACATTAAACCCTCAACCCTTAATCCCACAACCCTCAACCCCTATACCCTCAACCCTTAATCCCTCAACCCTCAACCCTCAACCCTCAACCCTCAACCCTTAAACCCTAATCCCTCAACCCCTATACCCTCTACCCTATACATTGGATCCTCAACCCTAATCCTCCAACCCTATACCCTCAATCCTCTACCCTCAACCTTAAACCCTCAACCCTCAACCCTTAAACCCTCTACCCTCTACCCTCTACCCTATACATTAAATGTAGAAGTTGAAAAACCAACTTCACAGTCCCCAAGAACACCTGCAAGCAATCACCTATCACATGCAAAGATATTCAGAACAAAAACAATAGAAGTTTTGTAAACCCTCAAAGCCAATGTGTGCAAGCAAAAATCAGAATTGTTGATTATTGAATGAATTTTTTTTACAAATATTACAAAAGCCTTCAAAAAGGCAATGATGCAATAAAGCAAAAAAGACAACCCTAATCTTATCTTGAGCAAAAGACAGCTCAATAAGATAAGATAAGAATTAAATAATAATTATCCTAGGAAATAAATAATTACCTAAGTAAACTTATCCTAAAGTGTTATTAAATAATTAATTACACCAACACCCCCCCATAAGTGCAACATAGGGAGAAGCAAATTATTATGCAAATATGAGTCCCGACAACAAGGCCTGATCAGGTACTCATTTACAAATGCAATGCAAACTAAATCAAACGGGGTAAAGGAGAAAACCACGTGGGAACAAAACTCCTCCCCAAAATAGAATGCAATAAATAGCTAAGTGATGAAAGATGGAGGACTCCATAAGACCCCCCAAGGACACCATCCATCACAAAGATACATAAATGAATTCCCCCATAAGAGAGGAAGAAAGAGACCACATATCCCCCCCAGAATGAAGTAACTCCAAAAGAAGTGAAGAAACTGCATCTCCAGAAAGAAGTGAGGGAAGAGGCCGAATGAAAGCAATCTCTGAAGGTGGAATAGGTGTAGCCCAAGATGTCTCCACAAAAGCAGGTGTGACCTCAACAAATGAAGAAGCCGAAGTAGGTGAAGACTCAATAGAAACCTCCAAAGATGTATGATCAACTGGATCCTGTTGCACTGAAACAGAAGAAGCAACAGGAGGCGGAGGAGATGGAATGGAAGGCTCGAGAACAGGATCCGAAGTGAGAACACCAATGTTCAAGAAGCTATATCTCTCCTCTGAATGATGATGCACACTTGAAGTGTGAGGAACAGCCGTAGGAATAGAAGCACCACCAGTAGCAAAATCAGTGAAAGAATACAACTAAGATGAGTGATCCACTATCCTAGTAGCAATAACTACTCTACTCTCCAAGTCTTTGATGATAACCGAATCAGGTGTGAACTCCACAAATCTCCCATTGCCCCCATGTGTTATCTGATAGATGGAAAGAAGGTTATTTGTCAAGTGAGGGACACACAAGACATCCTGAAAGGAGTGATCCCCAAAACTAATAGACCCTTTTCCTGTAGCACTCATGTAAGTGTTGTTTCCCATCAAAATTGGATACATAGTGTAAGGCTCAAAGGAGGTAAACATAGTCTGCGAAGATGCCATATGATGAGATGCTCCTAAATCTAGAAGCCATCTCCCTGATCCAATACCTGAAGAAGCACAAAGAGCATGTCCCTTCATATCTGATGAAGTATGTAAACCAGTTGTGCATGTGTTATGTTGCTCTGAAGAAGAAGAATGAGGAGAAGAAGATGATGCAAACATCCTAGAAGGAAAATCAATCTAATGTTTCTGAAGAAGATGTTTCAGCTCATCAATGTCCTTCTTGTAACAATTATGTTCTACATGTCCTTCCCTCTTGCAATATGCACAGGTAGACTTCTCCTTCCTAGATGATTTCCCCTTAGAAGAGGAGGATGAATCTAAGGACTCCTTTTGTTGCTCATGAGGTTTGGAATCCTTTTGTTTCTATTTCTTGCCTTTGCCTATAGAAGCCTTCTTATCTCTGGGCTCTTGTGATGCAATAAGTGCCTATGAAGAGGAAGAAGGTTTCACCGTTCCCATGCTAGCTAACTTAGCTTGCTCTCGAGTGAGAGATGAAGCAAAGCCATCAAGAGATGGCATAGTGAATCTCATACCAAGTGCATCCATAGTGGCATAAAAGGTAGATACAAAAACTGAATAATCTGGTCCAAGCTTAGAAAGAATGGACAATATCAACTGAGAGTCTTCCTTCTGAACACCACATTGTGACAACTGCAATCTAAGAGACTTGATTTTGGTGAAAAACTCCTGGATGCTATCAAAATCCCTAGGATTTAAGCCAATAAGCTCATTCTCTAACTAAAACCCTCTCATAGTATCCTGCTTCCTAAACAAAGACTCCAAAGTATCCCATATCTCATTTGGTGTAGTACAAGATTCAATGTGAAAAAGGAGGTCAGATGAAAGAGAAATACATAATGTACCATAAGCTTCATCACACCTATTAAACCACTTTCTCTTTTTAGTAGCACCTGTAGGTTCAATTTTTGTACCCATGGTTACCCTATACATCCCTTTATGTTTCAAATGAATCTCCATTTGTTTTTTCCAAACAAAATAGTTGAATGGAGTAAGGGGTGCAATTTTACGTAAATCCATGATAGAAAACAGCAATATATACTCTCAAATGAAAAAACAATGCTCGTTGATCTCAAAAAAATAGCCTGATTACACGCTTCCCAAGAAAATAATTGAAAAGGTAAAGGCTGAGATCAAACAGAAATATCAGATGCCTGGTAAAAAAAATTGAAAAAACAGGTTTGAGATCTGTGTAGAGCACTGAACCAGCTTTCCAACGCCTGCTTGTTTTCGTAAAACGGAGCTAGGACGCAAAAGTTACGCCTCCCGGAGTGAAAACAGCAACTTCTGGCTTTGACAGGTGAAAAAGGCATAAAAATAGAAAAATCAGAAAAAAAATCTGCACCACTGGATCCGTCGTCGAATCAGCTTTCCAGCAATATCTCGTTTTCGAAAAAAAGACACCGTATGAAGAAGTTATAGCCGATTTCGTAAACACGCTCCAAATCTTCCCAATAAGCCTCCAGAGCCCTCAGGGGCTAAAACAAATCAGCCCCTGGTCGCATGCAGGACCAGGGGGCTAGTGGTCAGGTGCAAGGCCGAAGCCCTTGGTCACAGATGTGACTGCCGCAAGGGATTAGGCTACCGAAAGGAGCTGGCGCTTGGCGGGCGGTCCCCAACATGACCGTGGGTTTTGAGTTAAGCCCTCCAGGGCTGAAAGCCAACGAGCGGCAGTGGTAGGAGTGACCGCCGGTGGCGGTCGTCCGCGGGTGAGGGAGGCCGCCAGGCGGTGAAGCGGTGGCGGGCGGATTTGAACGGGCAGCGCAATTTTTTTTGAAAAAAACTTGATTTTTTTTTATTTTTTTTATTTTTGTGCATTTCATGCCTCGATCTACGTGCTGGGGAAGCTGTACGGCCTCTCTGGCTAAAAAAAATTTGCCTTTTTTTCAACTTTCGCCTAAATCGATGAAATGAAAGGCATTTCTAGGGTTTTTGGATGCTCTAATCGCAATGGAAACATCCATTCGAGCCCAAAATGCTCCAAAATTTTGGCTACCCCCAGATCTACCAAAAAAAAACCTGACTTGAAACCCTTGCACAGAAAAGGACGTTGTGAGAGAATATCTTCAAATCACGAACAGGCAGCGACAGGTCTGGAGCTCTGATACCATGTAGAAGTTGAAAAACCAACTTCACAATCCCCAAGAACACCTGCAAGAAATCACCTATCACATGCAAAGATATTCAAAACAAAAACAACATAAGTTATGTAAACCCTCAAAGCCAATGTGTGCAAGCAAAAATCATAATTGTTGATTATTGAATGAAATTGTTTTACAAATATTACAAAAGCCTTCAAAAAGGCAATGATGCAATAAAGCAGAAAAGACAACCCTAATCTTATATTGAGCAAAAGACAGCTCAATAAGATAAGATAAGAATTAAATAATAATTATCCTAGGAAATAAATAATTACCTAAGTAAACTTATCCTAAAGTGTAATTAAATAATTAATTACACCAACCCTTAAACCCTAAACCCTCTACCCTTTACATTAGACCCTCAACCTAATCCTTCAACCATATACCCTCAAACCTATACCCTAAACCCTTCTACCCTCAACCCTAAACCCTTAAACCTTCTATCCTCTACCCTCAACCCAATACCCTCTACCCTCAACCCTAATCCCTCAACCCTATACCCTCAACCCCTATCCCTTTCTCTCTATATATACATCACACCTCTCTCTCCCTCCCTCTCTCGATCTTGATGATTTTGAGCCTGATTTTGATCTTTCGATTTTTTCGATTTTGCGAATTTTTTCGATTTTGATCGATCCTCGCCTGATTCTGATTGAAACCGCCGGATTGATCTGGATCTGATTTCTGCGGATTGACGCGCTCGACGCGATGATTGACGGATCTTTGATCTGATCTGATTGATCCGATTTCTTTGCCTGATCTGATCCCTCCCACCCTACCTAGCTAAGTCCCTCTCACTCCAACCCCTTCTCTCCCACTCCCTCTCTCTTAGACTCTCCCTTTTACCCCCTCTCCCTCTCTCAAGACTCTCTCTCTCTCTACCTAGACAACTCTCTCTCTCTTAAAATTCTCCCTCCCTCTAAAGACATACATACAATCATAATACATATGTACATACAATCCTACATACATACAAGCATACATGTACATATGTAGATACAATCTTACATACATATAGGTATACATACAAACATGTATTGATACATACATCATACATGCATACATGGCATACAAGCATACATACACATACAAACATATAAATATATAAACATACATTCAATAGAGTAGCATTTAACATAAAGCAAGACATAACGCGAGCGCATTATACCACACTCGTGTTATGTCTTGCTAGACATGTCCCGCACAAACGCAAAAAACCACGTCAAAACTAAGATATAACGCGAGTGCATTATAACACGCTCACGTTGTGCCTTGCTTTGGGAATCCCCAAGCCTTAGGCTTGGTATTTTCCTTAGAATACCAACCCAAAGGCCTGGAGGGCCTTCCCAACGACCAGAGACATTTTTTTGCAAATTCTACAATATTTCACATAATCGAGTTCATGCTCACCATCAGGATTGCACGTGTTTCAATGTCGAACAAATCGAACACCTGGTTAATGTTAGGCTCTCTCTTAGCTATCCAACGATGTAATTTTTTTCACTTCTTGACAATGTTAAGTCTTTCATCTATAATTTCTTTTGTTTGTCTCTTTTTTGGCAAAAAGCAGTGTTTGGTGTTTTTTCGTTATAAATTAACTATTCATCAAAATTTCAAATAAATTACATTTTTAGAAACTAGACTCCATTCTACAAAAAAAAAATCATTTAGTTTCCAAAATTTATAGGTGTAGCACGGCCAAAATTTTGTTTTTCAAGAAGTGTCCACTTTGAAAATTAGTAAAAAAAATAAATATTCATTAAAAAATTATCAGAAAAATCGTGCATCAACTACATACTGTTAGCTAATTTTTCACCGAAGCGATTTTAAAAATACTAAAAAAAAATTCACCGTGCTACGTTCGTACAAAAGTTGCTATGTTATGTTTTTCTGACAAAAACAGCACCAATTTCTATACATCCCTCTTTTGAACCCTTTAATATCAACCATTTTCAAAATAAATTAGTAGTTTAGAAAATAGACTTGGAGCAGTATGATCCTTGTTTTTGTTGCATTTCAAAATTTTGAGTGTAACATTGTATCTTTTTGCACTTACCTGCCTATAGATACAATTGGGGATTGGTGTCTTAGATAGGTTGGTGCCTACTTCATATTGTAAATTCCCTTGTCATATTCTTGCTTTGTGAGGTTGGATTTGGACAGTAGATCCAAGCAACTATTTTCAGCGTGGTTTTTCCCATCTTGGGTTTCCACGTATATTTGGTGTTCTCATGTGCAAATGTGTGTGCTTATGTGGTTGCTTGATTATCAATATCTATTTTGATTCAAGTTTCATGTTTGATATATGTGTTGAATTAAAGAGTTTAAAATTGATTTGATCTACTGATTCACCTTCCCCCCCCCCATCTCAGTAGATTGTGTGCCCGTCAAACTAATTTGAATTCTCCTTAAACTCTATTCAACACATGATTGTTGCTTTTTAGGTAATATGTAATCACTACTTTCATATATACTAATTGATGATGTATAAATGATGCTCTCTTATTTAAATTTACTACTATCTAACAAATGCATTGTTGCCTTTACTCCTCTTAAAAAATTATCATTAACTTGGGTGAATATATATCTATATATATATATATATCTTTTTTTTTTCATGAAGTCGGCCTACATTTGTATTTTAAATTTATAACTCCAAAATGCTAAGAGAGCAGCCAAGTATGAAAGGGTCAGCCAGCCTTATGGAAGTCCATTTGAATTTGACTTTGCCAATAAGAAATGGGGTCGGCTAGCATTCATAAACTTGTCTTTAATTACCTTGAAATAATATGATTTGTCCTTGAAACAATAGTGGCATTTGGCCTTTATTCGATGTTCTTTAATCAATATCCTTTAACCTTTGATATCACTTTGACATTAATGACATCAATGACGATAATAACATCAATGAAAATCTCATTTATATGTCTTTAACATCAATAACAATATTTCCAACAGCTACATTTTGAAATTTCTAGCAGCCTGCTTGTTGTCCAACCATATACTAATCACCTTGTCATTTAATATTAATGCACAAATAATCTTATCTTGTAAAATAATTACAGATTTACCTTCAAGACAATGTCCTAGTCATCAAACTGCTCCATTAATAGAGTGACATGATGGGAATCAATAAACACTGAAGGATTCAGAGAACAGAACCAAATAGAGGATATATTCAAGCAGCTAGTCCCCAAATATGAATATTTTAAGGCAAATGTCTCCTTGTATCATAAATCATTTAGAAAAAAAATCATCCTAGCCTATGTCCATGTCCAAATCTTACAGAGGTATTTTACACCTGTCGTAAACATATTGGATGCTAAATGCAAAAGTACTGTAACAAAAAATAAGTTAGTCTCATGACATGAAAGAAAAATTGTATTTAAATAAAAAGTACACAAAGGATGAGAAATATGTGAAGCAAAGATAATTGGTGAACCTCAAGTAATGAACAATCCATAAAACCATGTTGCAAAGATATCAATAATTAGATAACATAGAAACATTCAATAGCAATGGTTAAGCATCTACCTTGTTTTTGGAAAACCTCTGGTTCTAAATAATCCATGAACTACGTTGATAACAACAACAGAAATCAGCTAACAATATCTATTGCTCAACAATGGAAAGGCAAACATTAGAATTCTTTCAATTTTAAACTTACGACCCTTGGGACTAAAATGCTAACCCGCGCCTATTAGGATGGCCAACTTATGTCTCATATGGGAATACACACCAATTCTCAAAGGCAGGCATTCATGGGAGGAATCAATTCCCACAATTCTGTCTTTACTTAAGAGAAGTCAAAGAAATAGCCAGTCCATTCAACCCATTTAGGCACTCCTCCATTATAAAATTCGAACAAAATCCAGTTTGCAAAAGGCCACTACATTCTAAAATAGTGTGAGTGGTTGAGGTCATCTATAGAGGATTGGCCGATCTTCAAATTTCGGAGCAATTTTACAGAGATTGCAGGAGGTTTCACCATCTTTTCTACCTTGAGAAATATATTTATGTTGGCAAAAAATTCCAACAACAAAGAAATCCTCTGAGGATGCAGCAATACAATCTCCGTACTGTCTATGCAGTCAACAGGATGTACATTTGACTGTATTTATTAATTAAATGAAAATAAAAAGTGTGTTCATTTTTTATTTTCAATTAGTTAATAAATACAGTCA
Source organism: Sequoia sempervirens (assembly GCA_007258455.2). Taxonomy (NCBI): domain Eukaryota; kingdom Viridiplantae; phylum Streptophyta; class Pinopsida; order Cupressales; family Cupressaceae; genus Sequoia; species Sequoia sempervirens. The sequence goes on along the minus strand of VDFB02289854.1, from coordinate 8,957 downwards.
AACGTGTATTTTGTTGGTTGCGTAGACGTCATCTGCAATCTCACTTTTTATAATAACTGTCTACACAAGAAACAACTCTATATAACATACAAATGATCGTCTACTTCTTTTGGATAAAACAAATAGAAAATGATAACTTATCTACATGGAGATCATGCATCAAGGACGCTACAAATCAAGTGACGTGAAGCATAGAGTATTAACATTTATTTGTAAGACATCTATTATGAAACTTTTTTCCAAAGTGAAAAGAAAGTTATGAAAGAACTAAAGGGAGATACTTTGTGAAAAGGTGTGATGGTTTGGGAACCATACCTTAAGGCTTTTATAAAGCATTTATGTGAGATTTGGAAAGGGGCATGAAAGAACACTCGAGAAAGAAGAAAGTGGTTTGGTGAGCTATGGACATTGGATAAGGAACACATAAAGTGTGTCTAACTCGGGATACATACACAGTACACTCGAGATTGTCCTGATCAAGGCTTTGTGCGAGTAAGCACATACTATGTTTTTATACAGGTCTTCCAAAGTGTTTCATAGTGAGAACCAATACCACTAATATCTTCCTAGTGTGAGAGTGGTTTTTCCAAGTGTTATGATTCAGATAAGTATTGAAAACCATTGATGCTAAAATATATTGAGAATATTATATATATGATTTTGATGTTAATTTAATTGAATTATATGGATGTGTTATTCAATTTATCATGTTAATTATTTAAATGGGAATTCTTACTAAATTATCACATATTGCCTTTTACATTGGTTTTCACATCTATTTTAATAATATTGCAACTTGTAAATTATCTTAACTCTAATATTCATTCTATTAACTATTGCTAATAATTAAATAACTTTGGGAGAATAGTGGCATTACATTTGGTATCAAAGCCAAAATAGCTATGACAACGATGATAGCCGATAGGCTATATATAGCATGAGGTTTGGCCTGAAACAAGTCTCATGCCGACATGGTTTTCCGTCAAGTTGTGGTGGTTTCCTGTTTGATGCTTAGATTAGTTTTTAAGACAACAAAGGAACAAACCATATGGGTTTGACCGCAAGTCCTCGACATTGAGATTCAAAGCCTGCACTATCATGGCTGGAAGTAGAACGGTGGAGCACACTGTCATTATTAACGAACACTTTAATAAGTTTAAAAGCCTCTATATTTTAATGATGTTCATAATGTGCTTTTATTGATGTTCTGGATTTAGCCTCATTGTCGGCGTGGAGCAGGTGTCAATATGACATGACCTACAAGATAATTTGCAAAATGCAGAGGGTGGGACCCGCTCGGGAGCTTACCCCCACTCCAGGAGCAGCTGCCATTTAATAAATGTGGTGTCGTTGCATATTTATACATATGCAATATTGTTATATATAAAAATAAAATTACTTTTAAATATATAGACATAAAAATGACTTTTAAGTAAATATTTTTATATATTATACATAAATAAAAATATTACTTTTCTATATAATTATTTTTATGGGTAACATATAAATAAGGAATAATATATAATCGCTTTGAAAAAGACTTTGATTTGGTATATTTAAAATGAATTATATTATATAATATTATATAAAATAAGATAGATAATTAATGATTTCTAGGAAGAATATAGAAATGTTCTTCTATAATATAAAATTATTTTAATAAAATAGTTATTTATTGAAAATAAGCATCAATAATGTTTTTATATAATTTAACCATTTTTTATATTATAATTCTAATACAACGTATAATATAAATTTATTTTGGCATATATAGATAAAGAAAGGTTACAGTTTTCCAAAAGATTTTGGATTTGATATTAAATTTTATGTTGTCAAAAGGAAATGTTCTTTTTATCGGGCCTTTATCTGAAGTTTATAAGTCCATTGGAAAGCAATTAGGAACTAATAGACCATTACATAAAACATGATTTTTGTCCAAAGTAATAAAAATTGTTTTTAATATTTGTATTTTTTATATTTTTGGGAGAAGCATAATTTTTTAGCTTTTTTTTGCATTTTGTTTTATTAGAAAATATGATGTATTGCTTTTTTTTTTGAGATTTTATATAAAATTAGGATATATTAACATATTTTGTTTTATTTTACTATTATTTCATGTTAGAAATATAGATGCTATCTTTAGAAAGGATACATTTTGTGTATTTTAAATTGATTTTTTAAAGATTTAATTTTTAATAACATGGATAATATCATAAAAAATTAATTAAACAAAATAGTTTTTTTTATATAATAATATACTAGCACTTGCACCGGAGGGGGTGCAAGGGTTACGCCGATAGGAAAATATAGAGTAGTAAGAAGGGGAGAGTTGTGCAATGTATAATTTGTTTAATTTTGTAGTATTTTTTTTTACAAAGTGGATACATATTAGGAGATAGAGGCAGATAGCAGTAAAAGAACAAAATATACATTATGAAAAGAAAATGGGTGTATAAACATATTTGTGATAGAATAAAGAACTAAACATAAAATGTGGTAATCCCAAATATACAATTTGCGTACTCCCAAATATATACAATTTTGTTGAATTGAATACAATTTGTTTGTAATATATATTCTATGAAAAGAATATATGTGTAATCTAAGATGTTGTAATCATCTAAATAGACAAAAAATAATTTATAACAACTTTGTAATAAGATGTTGTAATCATCCAAATATATACAACTTTGTAGAATTGAATACAATTTGTTTGTAATATATATTCTATGAAAAAATATGTGTAAACTAAGTTGTCGTAATCATATGGAAGGCATGTAATGGGAGGTAAATGAATGGATGAAAGGATATGGAAGGCATGTAATGGTGGGGATTAAAATTTGGAAAGCGGATGCTCATTTGGATATGGTGAATGATAGTGACCCATGTCAAGAGTTTTACCATAAGCAAGTGTTAAATGTACACTAAACGTTGATGAAGATCAAGAAGATTTGTAATATGTATGGTGGTTGGTGAATTTGGATTTGATATATGATTTATGGATACAGTATGGATTGGGATAAGATGCTTCTACCTGGTTTGGCGCACGTAGATGGTTGAATATATCTTTTTTTTTTGTTTTGCTAATATTGGAGTGAACTGAATCTATATGCAAACATCGCAATAGGGAGGTAGTAGAGTCCTTACGATAAAGAGTTGCTTTCAACACACAGTTTTTGGTGGTGTACTCTGAGAGATATGTGATGTAGATTGTTTGGTTGATAGATTGGAACTTTTTTTTGAAAACTGGGGATATCAGCAATGGTAGGTGGGAGACAATCTTTTTTGATGTCTTGTAGGTTGCTTTTCATGGATGAAATTCCCTTCTTTTTTTTTTCCCCATAGTTTCTTTGACTAATGGAGATTGATAGGGATCAATTTTATTTTTTTTCTTGGGTATCCATATTCCTATGTTCTAGTGGACTATTTTTCATGGATGAAATTCCCTTCTTTTTTTTTCCCCATAGTTTCTTTGACTAATGGAGATTGATAGGGTTCATTTTTTTTTTTTCTTGGGTATCCATATTAATTTTGTTTGTCCATTTTTCTTCAATGATTACTTCAGTGCAATCATTTGTTCCTTTCTTTGATATAGCATGTTCTCATGTGGGTGGGCATGGTTTGTGGATGGGATGATGTGTGGATGAAGATTGAAGATATGAATAGTTGTAGCATTGGTAGCAATTTTTTTATCATAAGGACTCTACATTCTCCCCGTGTTGGCATTTGCAGTAGATGAAGTTCCCTCTAGTGTTTAAGAGATATCTAAGAGTGTAAGACTCTTGATCATTGATAATAATGTGTAGCATAGGAGAGCCTTTGTTTCTTTTAGAATATCTACACATACATTTTAGGAGGAAGCATCTTGAGGGTAGATGGAGGAGTGGGTGGTATGTGGAAATGATTATAATTTGTGCCATCTTGTGTGGATTGGGTATTTTTCATTAGTTCATGGTAGAATTTTTCAGGTAGGATGTGTGATCTTGTTCTACGTAGTGTTCTCTTCAACATGCTTTGGTTCTTGACATGGAGCAATTGATTTTTAAGTGGGCTTTGATAATGGAAATGATAGTGTATGCACTTTAGTCATGTTGAAGCAACCGTTGCAGGAGTATATGATTCTGGAACATCCACCTGCATGTGTTTGCAAATATGGTATTAATATCAAAACAATAAAATGTAGTATATTTATATGGTAAAGAAAATAATAAGCTAATTCAATGTATTGGGAGAGTGGTGTGTTTATGTATGTGTACCTGTACTCATCATAAGGAGAGAAGACGTAGACGAAGCTCTTATTTTTTTTCTGATAATTGTGTATGGATTGTTCTTCATTCTTGAGTATCGATCAAAGGAAAAAGGAGGTTCGATCCTAAGTCCATCTATTGATTTAACTCTAGATATAGCTGTAAAAGTCAAGCCTTGTCTTTCTTTTTCACCTATATTGATTGTTACTCTTTCGATTGTTAATCCTTGGGATTTATGTATTGTAATTGCCCATGCCATGCATAGTGGTAACTGCTTGTAAGCACCTAGAGATATAGGTGAAATTGGAATAGTTGTTGGAGCATGTATATCCCAAGGTGGGCCATTGTATGTATCAAATTTAACTACTACATATAACGGTAAGTCTGGTGGTTTAGAACTTTCTGTATATACAATATCTAAAACCTCTCCAAGAGAACCATTAACAAGGCCTACTTGAGTCCATAGGTTTGTAGTTAGCATGACGCGCTGGCCTTGACACAGCAGGAGTTCACGAGGTAGATGGTCAGCATCATTGTCAATGTTTGAATTTGTGTTTGTTTTTATTGCAATACTGAGTGCAATAGGAAGATTTAACAACTGTATCATTTTTTTGTTGTGTGTTTCTACTAAGTTATTGGTTGGAAATAGGTGCATTGATAGGTCAAAAGACTTGTTTTCATTGTTTGATAGCATTGTGTTTGTGCGACTCATTAGTAGCTCCCAATCTTGTTCATTTGGTTCTGCATTCCGAATGTTTTGTAGAGTTCTTCAAAAATTAAATTGAGCTTGACTATCCCCATTTTGTCGAAATATTTGTTCTAGTGTGACAATAATAGTGAAGTGTTCCCATAGGGCTTTTGCATCTGTGTGGGAGGCATATATAGGTTTGTCCATAACAGGGGGTAGTTGTGCAAAGTCGCCTACAAGAATGATGGATATTCCACCAAAGCACAAGTGTTGTTGGTGGGGGAAAGCCTCACGTAGCCTTGTATCAATTTTCAAGAGTAATTTTGGCCCTAGAAAGCTCATCTCATCAATGAGAATGTATTTTACATGTCTCATTTTCTGTTGGAACATTGCTAGTGATTGACCTTTCAATGGTTGCATTTCTTTGATTGGAATCTTTAGGGCTGAATGTATAGTCGAGGCATGTATGTTGAATGCTGCAATTCCTGTAGGGGCAACAACAAGGAGTGGGCTATGTTGTTGTGGTACTAAATTAGAAAAGGATCTTTTAATGCAATGAATAAGATAGGATTTCCCTGTTCCTGCAGTGCCTTGTATGATCATGTGCAAGGGTGTTTGAAGTTGATGAGAGGTATAGTGGTCCAACAAAAGTGTAAGAACGAGTTGTTGTTTGGGAGAGAGTGGGTATGGGAGGTTGTGAAGGTTAAATGGTGTTGGCTCATCATTTTGGTTCACTTTGTTTATGGTTACAAAATGCTCTGCAGTTTCATGTAAAGCTTGCGGTATTGTACTGTCATTCCAATTTTTGCAATTGTCAAAGTCACGTCTTCCAAGCATATCAAGGGAATTAAGATTTCCACTAGTACCAAGACCCAACTGTGATAGGAACTCCCATTCATTTAGGTGTATTGTATTTTCTATATTGTTTTCATTTTCTAGTTCATCTTCTGCCACTTGATCTATTTCTTTATCAACTACACGATCAATATGCCACACATAGTATTTACGTCTATTCATCTCCCTCCAATTTGCAACAATTGTTTCTTTCTCGATACCAATGTCTGTCTCAATGTTGCAGAATTGCTTGTATAGAAGTAATTCACTCCAGCAAAATGTCTCAAAATGTTCTGAATCCTCCTTTGGAATAGTAGTAAATCGGGGAAAGACACTGATAATTGCCTTTTGTTTCCTTTCTTTCCACTTGGTTTGTTTGCGACTTGAAGAGAAAGAGAATGATTGTGCAGATTCAAGTAGTGTTATTGTTTCCATTTGAGGAGGGCGTTGTGTGTATAATTGGAGGTAACTTTTTTGCAAAGTATTTTCATTTGGGTTTGTTCTAATTCGGTTGAAAACTTTACGACCAACATTAAGCACCATAAATTCACGATTGCAAACAACAAGGGGTAGCTTTTGCAACATGTGGCATGTTTCTTGCGCACCTATATCACGATCAGCTACAATCTCAGACATGAATTTTCTATATGCTGCAAGTGCTTTGTCTTGGGGTGGTTGCTTGCGACATATGCGTGTCAACATATCAATACAACTTTCAGATTTTCTTTCTGCCTTTGCGGCATATTTTGCAATGTACTTTAGAACTAGTGTTTTTGAGACCACTGGCTGACAATCCATATTGGCCCTCCATATGGAGAGCATCTATGGACTATGTATATTCAACCTATCATCATTACGTGCAGGGGAAAAGGTTTTTTTCCCATTTTCGTCGCTACACAATGAAGAGGTTGCGCATTCAGTCCAGGGCACTTTATATCGGCACTCAAAGGTGTTTCCTTTCTTTCGAAGGCAAGTTGATTCTGAACAGTTGGTGTGTCTTTGGACACGGTTTACTAAATGTTCATAATCGGAAAGTGTATCTGTAGCTAAGATTTCAGGTGTTGTTAATAAGCATGGATCGTCTTGTGAAGATCGATGGCATGTATTGTTCCTATCTGCTAGATTTCAAGGATTCCAAGCACTAACATATTTGTCAAAGAATGTTTTTGCTATTTCAACATTTGCATGATTGGTCCAGTCAAGTTTGTCCATGTTTGGTGCACCTTCAATCCAAAGGAATCCATGGACATGTGCAGAACCTCGATGTTGCCACTCATATCTATACCAGTAGTCTGTTGAACAGTAAAGCTTTTGTAAGACTTCTTCACGAAATATTGTGAATCTTTGATGCAAGTATAAGGAGGTGGTATGTGGGTTTGTAACAATGTTATCTATGCGATCTTTATTGTTTCTCAATGTTGGTGTTGCCCCCTTTGAAAACAATTGGTGTAAATCAGGCCATTTGGTATCAGCAGCACTTAATGTGAAGAATAGTGTGGGGGAGCCTATTTGGTGGATCATTTGTGACAATTCTCCACGACACTTATTCCAATATGCTCTTGTGCCTCTAAGGGAGGATCCATAATGCATCAATTGTTCAGCTATTTTAGTATCAGGTAACTGTTGTATATGGAGACGAAGACTATCTATCGTTATTGGTATGCAGTCCTCGACATTTTTCTTGACAAAAACAGAGGCAACACCTTGGCTTCGATGGCGCATCAATAGGTTCAAGACAAAATATCTAAACCTTGGATGCCTTCCAAATCTATTATCATGAAACCTCATTAGGTGCAACACATATTCATGCATTTCAACTTGTCTATAGCGAGGTTGTAGATGTAGTGCTCTACCATTAGGAAAAAGTGAAGGAAAAGCCATGTCTAAAAGGCCCTCTGTATTGTATTCATTAACTAGTGACGTCTCAAGTGTTGGCCAATCAATAATGGTATCATTTTGATCTCTAACTTGCAATGTTTCTTTTATGATTTCTAGTTCACGGCGTTTATTAGGTAACCTAGTCATAAATGATGAGGAGCAAGTGGATTCATTGTCTACTAGTTCTGTGTCAAATGTTGATGCACTGTTTGGTAGTACCATATCATCATTTTCAGCAATAATGTTATGAAGCATACTTGAAATGTCTGTATTTGTATTGGGGAGTTCCTCAAGAGATGCAAAGTCGACCTCAACATCTTTGTAGTAAGGGTCGTTTGCAACTTTGTATTTTAGTGCAGCCCACACACGAGGCCTACTTACGTAGCAATCATAATGTTCTCGCCTTGAATTGGTTCTACGAACCACCAACACATCCAAGTTTGCAATTTTATGCGGAAGGTATTTTGCTATGGTTTTGATATCTTGCGGGAAACAAATTGTGTGGCCGCTATATTTGTATTGGCCTCCACGAGCATGTGTTACCTGTATTATCGGATTGACTCTTGCTATAAGCATTTCTTCGACTTGTGTTAGTGTTTGTAGTTCATATGGTTGTACTCCTGGGTCCATAAAATTGGTTGATGAGAAGCGATGTCTTCCTTTCTCACGAGAGCATCTTAAACAAATTGGACCACTCTGTGTTGAGTTCGTGTGCATGCCTGGGTAGCATTCATGGCAAATTGTACAGGTTGCCAAGTTAGATAGTTTATCTAGTCTTGATCGAAATCGTTTGGAAGCCTCTAAAAATAAATTTTTTGTTTGTGGTAAGCTTGTTAGTTGTTGTTGAAGAGAGTGGATTGTTTCATATGGTGTACTTTTATATGGTTCAATGTTGTTTTGGGTTGACATAAAGGAGTTTGGTGTGTTGGATTGTATTGTTTGTTTTCCTATGCGTTGCATATGACGACGAATGCTAATTTCTTCTTGATGTTGAATATAGTAGTTACGGCTTCTTTTACGACATTGTATGTTTTGTGGGGTGGAGGTTTCCATCTGTAAAGAAAATATGAACTACAATCATCAAATGTACAATTATAAATACTTACAAAATTGAGAAGCTAAACATTCATGAGACAAGTTCGTCAATCATTATATTTTTAAAAATTACTTGAGATATGATTCATGTCCTCTTAGTACATAAGTAAATTTGTGGAAGAGATTAATCATATAATATCCCTAATATAAATATATTCAATACACATGTGACTTTGAGATTCCATTTATGCAGTCAAAAGTATAGAAAGTATACT